>JAIUZE010014001.1:0-31103 GCA_022085475.1 Heliosperma pusillum
AAACAGTGAAACAAATTATAAAATTTCACCAAGAGTATCAAAATCAGAATGTAAAATGTACAAAAAATTTTCAAGACCAGAAATGGACGTTTCAATTTTATGAACATTATAATCTCATATTATCGACTTTTATCGTATAAAAATCAATAATCATGCAATACATAAGTAAAAGTCACGAAATTTTACATACAATATGTAAAAAAATGCATGTGAGATCATATTAAAATTTTATGGCCAGAATCAACATGAAACTATTTTAGTTAACTTTTAACTCATAAAATGCATGTTAACTCGGTTTAAACGCCAAAAATAAAATAAATAGCAAATTAATCCCTAAAATCACGAAATTTGACCACAAACATTTTGAGGTCAGTAGGTATACAGCCACCAAAACTTTCGTCAGAATCGTATTTTAACTCAAAATCTTTGAATTTATTAGTTATCTTATAACTTTAATAAAAAATGTCCAAAATGAACATGCATGCTACAAGCTAGCTCTGATACCAATTGAAAGTCCATAGACCTTAATTAGACTCCTCTAATTAATTACCAAATTACTTTTTAATTTAGTTTATAATGATCTGTGTAACATGCATGCAAATATAAAGACATTTACATAAAAGAAGAAATTTCCTCACATTGATGTGGAAATTAAGGGCACAACAAGAACTCCTTCTTGTTGTCTTGAGCTATAAAATATGGATGAACACAAGAAAATATCCAAACAAGAGAAGACCTCCTTCAAGTTGCACCAAGATGACACCAAATAATCTACCCTTATTATTAACTAGATAATAAGATAGATATAATACTACTAATATTATGACTATATTACTACACTAGTAATACTTAGTAAATATTAGTATATGAGAGTTTTAGTGAGAAGAAGGATTTTAGAAAGAAGTATGACAATTGAACAAAAATCAAGTCCTTAGAAAAATGAACACAATGCTCATTTTAAGGCCATTTGGCCGGAATATTTAGTCCACAATTGGACTATTATTTGTTCAATTTTATCACATGCATTTGAGTGTAGTGTTGTAGAAAAGATGATGATTGTTTACTACTTGTTATGTCACTTTCAAAAAGTAACTAAAGAGTAAAAATAAGAACAAAATCATCACCATGTAACTACTACCAAAACCGGTCCATTATGGCCTAGTTTGGTCCATTTTGATTTTTTGATATTTGTCTCACAAATACTTATTGATCATATGGTTAATTATCTTGTATAATTAAGTGTTAATTTGATCATATAACAATTATATGACTCAATTAAATAAATAATATGTACTTAACATTTTAAGTAATATTTTACCATTATATCAATATATAATGGGTCCCACAATGCTTAGTTAATTTATTTTACAACTCCTTGTAAATATAATTAACTAATTACCTCTATCTCAAAACCTCAACTAATTTAGTAATTTAACGATTAATTACTAAGTTAAATCTTATTTAATCGTATTAAAATAAGATATAAATTTATTAGTCAATTATCGCATAATTGAAAAATAAGTTTAATCGAATTTGAGTTCTTAACTCAATTTCTAACAATTAACTCTCGTACATATCGAATATATGTAATGTACTAATTAACTGTATCGTATACAAATAATTAGTTACTATTTGGATTTCATCCTTTAGGTGTGACCGAAAGGGATCAGTTGATCACCGCCGTCAAACGACAATAACGTCAAACTCTAGTCAGCCAACCGTTATTGATTTACGTTAATCAACTGACTAATCATATATATAGTCAATAATTATCCCAATTATATTCCATAATAAGATTTATTATGTGGCGCACTATTGTGGAGGACACCTACTCCAACAGTGCTAACATGAGTACACATCGCGCTATGGTTGACGTCAATCACTATCCATCCTTAGGCCTAGATAATAATTTGGACCGTCCAGACATAACGATTGGTCGAAAGGGTTGGGTTAGGCCTAGGAAGGCCGAATAAAACGACCTAGGAAGGTCGAGTAATGAAAACGGACAACTGTCTCATACATACTATTCCCTAACCTCATTCAAGTTTCACCCTGGGTAACACGTAAGTGTATAATCCCCAGCGGAGTCGCCAAACTGTGATACACGGGTTTTGCGATCCTTCCCAAACTGTGGTGCACGTGATATTACGGCTGTGGAAACGAGGGACAAGCGTGAAAACATGCATTTGTGGAGTCGCGACCAACTTTTGTATAGAATGACTTTATGCCATGTCAAGATACAAAGGATTGACATGAACACTAAGAACTCATTACCCTTAGCATTCTATGTATAGAATGACTCTCGTGGATGCCAATGAACACGGATGTTCATAGAGATCTAGAGTAAGGGGCGAGGGTACGTATTAGGAAGTTCTTTTGATCGAACACCTAATCCCGCCTACCACGATAGCGGCCTCTACTAATGATTAGGGAAACTCTTCTGTTATCGATGTGTTGTCGGTTATATGCATGCTATGCAACATCCACGTTTTAATCCTAGCATGTGAACTTAGACTACGTTGGTTGAACATGTAGTTTAGCATTCAATTGTGTCAAAGTAGGATTTAAGATTGATGTGGCATGTGAGAAGGCAATTAAATCATACTATGATTAAATAGAACTATAAAAGAAATATTACAATTGATTACAACGATCACGGGATCTATGTCGGAAATATGTTTGAAAGATTATTTGAAAGAAATAAAAGAATTAATAAAACTAAAAACGAAACAGATTAGCAGTGATAATACGAATAATAGTCGATTTATTGCCTAATTAAACTACGTCGGAGCGAATTCGGAAGATCAGAGACAGAAACCAGCCCGGAACAAGCGCAGCAGGTCATGCGTCCTCTGGAAGAGGCGCATCAGACCTTGCGTATGTTTCTGAGTTGGGTTCTGGCTATGAAGCCAGAATCGCGAACAGTTAGTGTTCGTTGCTGATTTACGGTTTATTAATGATCTACAAGTCGATTTTAAGTGATTTAAGTCATATTAATTACTCTAATTATATCAAAGACGAGTCTAGAGATTTGATATGAAAAAATCTAACCTCCAAAGACACAAATTTGATAGATGACAAAAACCCACTAATATCGATTATTAGGGATTTGAGTCAAACAAACTGTCTAAACAATATGTAATAATAAAAGAAAGACTAAAGAAAAGGTTTGAAAACGATTTTGTCATAAATACGACATGAATCTTACATTAGATGAAATACGAAAATACAATAAAAAGACGGGAATTAAACACCCTCAGACTTACATATTGACGAAATGAGATATGAACTAAAGTTAATTTTTAGCGACAGCTCGACTCGAATGTAAAGAAAGTGTCGTCGTAAGAGGTACGATTGATTAGTTAAGATTGATTATTGTTGAGTTGGTCAAATTGGTAGGTCAATGCAATAACGTGACAGGTACCCAGAAGGATCTGAGCTTACGTGGTCGATTGATCAAGCACGTAGTTGTCAAAATGCTTAGAGCAAGGTCTAGAATGTAAAGAGAGAGAAATAAGGGGCGGAATACTCGCGTGCCTTGAAAGTGTGCACGAACCTCTCCTTATATAGGGAGAGATCCGAAAAGTTTTGGAATAACTCGAACACGAAAAGAAATCTTGAAAATATTCCGGAAACAGGAAAAACGAGCCGGGGAAGTGGCGCAGCAGGCACTGTGACTCTTGGAAGAGACGCAACTCCTGCTGGATCATTTCTCGAGCAGTTTTCTACTTTGAAAGAAAGATTTCCGCATTTCTTTATGGGAATTGCGATAGATTTTGAATTCTTTCTTTAATAAAATATGAATATATTTTACCGAGAAAGGATATGTTTTGAAACATTAAAATATCCGGAATATTCTCGAGCGTTCAGACACGGTTTTAAAAGACGGTTTATAGAAAATGAAGCGATTTTTGACCCGGACTCCAAAATGACTCTAACGACTGTCAAAACGACCGTATCGGTACGTAGATGACGACCAAGGGGTAGACACAACTGTCTGAGCTATCAATTGAAGATAAACTTACGAATTGTCACAAATCGTTTCGCATACCAGACATGCGGCCCAATCATCACTGGGTGGTTGGCGGAAGGTGTACAAACGAGGTATCTACAAGATGTGTTTTTGATAATACAAGTAAGCATTAAATATAGGAGGTCGGAAAATGAACAAATGGTGTGACTGTTCACAACCTCGATTGGGGCCACCCCACACCGATCGAGGTCGCAGGTCCCTGCTATTTTTTTGCTTGTTTCCTTCCAGTTGCAAACCCATTGGTCCGGGGTTATCAACTACGATAGTGTTCATTAGTCGTCCAAGTATAGGAATTTGACCCAAAAGTGTTTCAAATCCTACAATAGTCATTAAAACACGAGAGATACCTATAACTACAAGAAAGAATTAGCTCATAAACCACTCTAAAGAGTGAATAAATCGCAGAAAATTAAACTAGTAAAAGGGAGGAAATGTATATATAAATAAAACATATGACATAAATAAATTCACTTTTTCAAATCAAGGATCTATAACCATTGATCGGATTAATGGACAAATTATGAACAATAAGGGATTAATGAATTAATATGCTATAAAAACTGAGGTATATTTAAGATATTAACTCATTTAGTAAGGGAGGACAAAGAGACGGGTATGAATGATATTAATTTAATTGATTATGCTACATGTCGCTAAATTCAGTCTCATATTGACTTATAATGTTATTATTATTATTATATAAATAAATATATGTAAATACTGAAGAATTAGAATTTACAAAATATTAATTTATAGCACCGAATGAAATTTAATTTAAAGAAAAAGTATCTTATTAGATAAATGAGTGTAAAACAATGGAGTAAAGTACTAGCTCCACTTTATTGAATGAAGCCAATAGACCTATTTTTAGGTTAGAATTAGGCCACCGGACCTAATAGTTCAAGAAATAGAGGTAGTAGTTATTTTAAAATTTGTGATTCAATTAATATGTAACTCTAATCTTATGAAAAGTCAAGCTAGGCTTATTGTATAATTTATCACATCTAGAACATTGTCTTCCAACCTTTATATTACTAGCCGGTTCCCGCTACATCTATTTCCAATTTATAATACTCCCTCCGATCCAGACCAATGGTAACACTTACCATAAATGGACGTCCTACACCAATGGTAACATACCTTATTTGACCCACAACATTACTATGTTATCCTTTTTTCCATTTGATATTTACATAAAATGTCATTACATTTACATGGCCCACCTATCAACCCCACAATTAAACCCACAATTACATGGCCCAACTACTTTTTCCCTTTTTACCCCTCCTTTTTCCATCTTTTCTTAAATACTCCATTTTCCACCATGTTACCATTGGTGTGGATCGGAGGGAGTATATCTTTTCGATGATATATCTTGAAAAGTTGAAATTATAATGAAATATAAAATTTATCAACGTATTATGAGACACACTCACTACTTCTGCGGCTACTAAACTTTCTTTGACTACTTCCACTAGTTTTGCGGTTAAAATCATTCTTGCCGTTAATTTTATCAAAGTTTTATATTAAATAAATAATACTTTTTCCTTAAATCTGTTGGTTAGCTAACTGTTCTATTTTTTTCTCGTTGTTAATACTTTTACTTTCACTACATTTGTTGTTACCACTGTTACTTTCACTACTCCAGCCGTCATTATTGTTACTTTCACTACTCCCGCATTTAATACTAACTACTCTGGTTGATGCTTCTATTATTGTAACGCCCCACTTACCAAGGAGCCTTAACTAGATCTTCCAAAATAAATAAAGGAGTTACCATCTCGGTTTTCCGGGGGTAGTATGTAACACCCGCAATTTTAGTAATTAGAATTTAATAATATTTAATTATTATTAGTTAATCTTAGTTTTAATCTTAGATTATAATTTTCGTAGTTGGGTTAAATCCGTGTCTAATCCATCAATTCCGAGCCCATATCCGGTATCTACTCGGAAAAATAAGTGGGTTGAATCTCATAATGAATAATGGGCATTTGACTTCCTTCACCCACCAAAATTGAACCAATACCTCTCTTTTTTCCACTCACTTTTCATCTTAAACACATATTCATCTTCTCCAACTAACTCTTAACCTCCATTTTTTCTCTCCAAAAAGCCTCAAGCTCAACACCACCATAACTTCTTCATTCTTACTCTTTTACATTAATTCTTCTTGCTTGCTTTCTCTTTTCTCTTCCTCTTTCTTTTTAAGTAAGAAAGTCTCTCCCTTGCACAATTTTGTTTTTCCATCTTTCTCAAAGATGAACTTTAGTCATTTTTTTGTGTTAATATTGTAGGAGGATACCTTCGAGACCCGGATAAAGACTATTTTCTCATTGAAGAAGCGTTACAAGATTGAAGAGCAAGCAAGGTAACGTAGACTGATTACTCGGTGTCACATCTTATGTGTTTATGTGTTTAGGATAGAATTTCACATGAAAATATGTGTTCTTTATGTTATACTAGCATGAATTAATCAGTACTACTTATGTGTTTCTTAGAATTCATCTCATATGCTTAACTTGTGCAAAATTGTGTTAATGATGTTGAATCCATTTTATTATTGGTTAAGTTTGTGCTTAATGTCTTAAATGTTGGTTTCATGATGTTTTAATGATTGTCCGGAATGAGTTGCTTCTCATATGTTGCATTAAATGAGGTTTTGTAATGATTGATGTTGTTAATTAGAAATGGGTGTAATTGGATTTGACTTAAACTTGTGTTGATGTTGATTTTAGGACAAAAGGAGTCCCAGCCGGGTACCTGGCCGCCGGCCGCCGCCCCTTAACCGGCTGGGAACCTCCTGAAGTGAAATTGGGATTTTGACGAAGTTTGGATAAGGGAAAACCCCCTGTAGTAAAATGTTGGATTTTGGCAAAATTAGAACAAAGATACTCCTAGCCGGCCTACCGGCCGCCGCCCCCCCACTGGCTGGGAGCCTTCTACTCTTAGCCGGCCACCTGCTCGCCTGCTATGCCACTGGGTGGGAGTCCTTGTGTTGTTAGTTGTTGCCGTCTTTGTTGAAGGGTGCCCCAGATAGGTACCCAGCCGCCGGTCCTCCTTGACCGGCTGAGACCCCCTGCTTCCATTTTCTCTCTTTTCTTTCTCTTATCTTCACAAGTAATGGTCCCTATGGTTTGTTTATCTTATAAACTTACATAATGACATTTAATATTCATGTTTAGACTATGATATATCTCACATGCTTTTCTCACATATTTAGTGACGGTTTTAGCATGCTTCCCCTTTTGATTCGATTATGCCTTGAATAATGGATCGAGTCTTGTTTATTGGATGTTTGAACTCTCATTTCCCGGTTGCACCTCTATACTCGTTAGGCTTGATGTCGGACCGATAGTGGTAAAATCTTAATGCTTGTGCATATGTTAGTCGGGATATTACGATGTTGTTGGGAGATGAACGCATAGCGTTGATCGACTCGGCCGTCAAATGTTGTATCCTTGCGAGGTGGTGTCATTGCATGTATCGTACTCGCTTGACCGTACTTGATCGTTCATCTCCGTTGGCCGTACTGCCGAAGTATGGTATTATGATTTTGAGACAACCTTTCTCGTTGGCTATACTGCCTAGTTTAGGTACCCTCATTCTCTGTCCGCTTCTGCCGTTGGCCGTACTGCGGGATTTGGGGTACTCGACTTATGTGTTTGACCGAGTCTTGGATGTGTGCACGTCTAGCCACATGTCGAATCGAGTACACGTCTTGTCCCGAGGGTTTGGCCAGGTTTAGACTAGGACCGTATTATTATTGTAGTCCTACCGGGAGGATTTGAGTCTAGAGTCGCCTCGTCTTGCATAGTGCAAATGCTAGTGCGTGTCATTTACCGTGAGAGTGTGTTTGGTTATATTTGATCACATATTGGATTGTATACTTGTAATTGTTGGATGCTTGTGTTTGGTTTGTATGTCGAGTCCCTAACCTTCTCAAGCACATGGTCATTAATGGTGATATGTAAGCCAAGGTGATCCATGTGGTTGCCAAGGGGAGTCCCCTCCGAGTCTTCTATTGCATGATGATGATGAATGATAATTCTTATACTCGTACAATGTTATTATGGTAATGTTATTCTCACCTTCGGCATGATAAATATATGTTTTTATAATAATGTATGCTTATATGCTTGCTTATGTGTGTTTTGATGTGATATGGCTGGGAGAACCCCGAGTTACTCCCCACTGACTGTGGCATTCATGTTTAACCGAATGAACAGGTACAAGTCGGTGCTACATGGGGTGAGACTAGTATGAGCTAGCGAGCGTCGTTCCACGATGATTTACCTTTAGCTGTTTAGACTCTTACTTTTTGGGATTATTTTATAATTTTGGGATTGTCATCCCCCCTGTAGTTGCTTGTCGGCCGTATTCGACTAAACTACTTCGTTTATTTACTTTGAACCTTTGTCTTATGATAATTCCCGCGAAACGTCTTTCAAAAGTTTTAAAAATTCTCTAATTCCGCTGAATATTACTCGTTTACTTTTATGTTTTCGCGAGGGTTGTCACATAGTATATATCAAAACAACAATATCACAAGTACTTTAATAACTTTACTACATAATGAATAAACTGTCTTACAATATTACAACCATTATCCAACTATTACAGCGGAAGACTTGAAGTTTACAACTCAAATACTAATCAAAACTAAATAGTCATCATTAACTATAAGACTTGTCGCGAAGCTTAGTCCATCTCGTACAAGCATCATCCAAAGCCAAGTCATCAACTTATTAACATCCAAGATTCACTTCTCCCCATTATTTGAACAAAAATAACAAACGGTTCATAATTGGCCACCAAGTTTAAAAGGTTTGGGTGGACGACACACACACACACACACACAACCAAGATCAACCAAAGGTTGAGTAGGTAATATCTCACGTACTGAGATTAAAATTAAAGTAGAGTCATTTACATTACGAACCCCGGAGCACAAGAGTTCTTTATACTACTAGACAACCAACTAATTGAACTAACGTTACATGAAAGTGAAACAGAAACAGTAAGACGACATTTTTTATAGGGAGGATAATACTAGTCGTTAATGAAACAAGTCCGGCTCCTTTCTTTTGTTTGCGTAGTCAATGCATCATTCTTGGAGTACATTGGTGATTGGAGGCGAATAAGTGGTCAACGCATTTTTTAAATTAAAAATGTCACTCCCTCTGTCCTGTCATCTATTTCTTTTGGCATAAAGATCAAGGAAATGCAAGTGGATGTCTAACAAAGTAATACAATACTATTATTTCACCCAATTACATACTACCTTTTACATATAAAAAACTTCCCAATAATTGAAATAGATAACAATTTATTAATACGCCCCAAAATGAAAATAAATAACAAGTGACCGGTACGGAAAAAGTACTATACATTTCTTCTCTTTTCATCAAATAATTAAAGAGTTAGATATATACAGAGTACGGTCTGACTTCCATTTTCGAGAAAAAATGCTCTCAAAATTGTGTGTATTGGTGTTATAGCTTGAAGTATTTCACACTAAAAAGAACAAAGTACTCTATCTGGTTTTATTATTTATCTTTTTTATTTTTTGTTAGGATATTTTAATGAAAGGTAAACAAAATTGGTTACAAAAGAGTAATTAATTAATTATTCTACAAGTCAATGGCGGACCTAAAAAAATAGTGCCGGGGGACACCAAAAATATTTTTTAACGTGTTATCTACGCATCTGAGACAACTTTTTTATACTTTGAAGTTTTTTTCCTAAATTATTTATCACAGTTAAAAAAAAAAAAAAATAATTGGTCTTATAGATATCTTTTTTCAAAAAATACTGGTTTCCTTATAATACTTTAAATTCTAAATATATGTAAAAATACTAACTCTTTATAGAATATAATACTTTGGTATATAATTTATCAGCATATGTAAGCCCGTAAGTGTTATGGTTTAAATGTTGGTAACTCATTTAAAGGGTAGGGGTTCAGATCTTATATCAAGCAATTTTTTCATGACCGTTTACACACTTTGTCTACTTTGAAAACTTTTGGCAAATAGTGACCACTTTTTATGACTAAAAAATGATCATTTTATTTAATATTGTCACTATTAACCAAAAAGTGATCATATTCTGCAAAAATACACGGAATAAAACATGTCACACGTAAGAGTTACTAAAATATCCACAGTCAAAAGGGTAATTCATTAGTGTTTTGCACGACCTTCTAATGTTACTTTTTTTTTGGTACGCACCTTCTAAGGTTACTATTAGAAACGTTTTTCCTTGGGTTTTTGATGAAAAGATGGGGCTGCCCAAGTGCCTTTTTGTTACAAAAGATCATATTAAAAAGAGAAAGTGGGACAGTCGCGGAAATGTTACCTAGGATTGTCAGAATAAAGGCTCCTTAAAATGGGAAGTTGATGACTTTCATAATTCATAATCTGTATTGAATGGATTATCTATGCGTCTCTACAGCCTATCAATTGTCGATACGTATGCTTGCTAAATAATAAACTAATAAAGCCACTATGAGTTGATTTAATAATTCTTAAAGGTTACCCCATAAACATTCATACACCATGAGAGAAGCCAACGATTACGACATAAAATAAATGTGGGGATTTTAAAACTCCATAATTAGAGTAAATAGAAACGAAAATGAGTAAATTTTATATAATATAATTAGAGTAAAAGTAAAACAAGTTTAAAAAAAGAGCAAGACTCTATTTTTATAAGTTTAACTCAGTTTAATTCAGTTCAGTTCAGTTCAGCTACATTAAGTTCATTTCAGTTCAGTTCTGTTCAGCTTTATTAAGTTCAGTTTAGTTCAATTCAGTATTACTAAGTTCAGTTCAGTTCAGTACAGTTCAGTACAGTTCAGATTACTTTATTTCAACATTATTATTGTTCTTAAACTTATTATTGTTATTATTATATTAATTTATTTACTATTTTTATTATTATTATTATACTAATAATTTATTTAAAACTTATTATATTACTAGTATAATTTTTCTTTATATTATTATATGTATGTTTAATATATTTATTTATTATTATATTATTACGATTAACGGATATATTAGTACTATTAATATTTATTGTTATATTGTTATATTAAATTTAATATTTATTGATAGTTTCATTATTATGAATATTATTAGAAAAATATTTTATTATTGTTATTATTATTATTTTATTTTATTTTAGTATTTTTTTATTAGAAGATGCGCGCAGCTTTCATTAAAATAAAATGTAAAGTTTACAAGAAGTTGGTGGGGAGCCGAGAGACAATCTGGGCCCCCACCCCCCCAGCATCCTGAGATACCGAGAATTTCTGGATCCGCTTGAGCAAGTCAACAGCATCCGAGCCCAGCTCTCCAAGCGAAGAGAAAGAGAAGGGTAGGAAGTAAGGAAACCATAGCCAGCAGCCGCACATAAATCTCCATACTTAGCACATTTGCGCTGAGCAGCATCAGCGACAACCCGTCCCGGCACAAAATCGGACATCCCAGTCTGAGTCAAGGGGGAAGACCCTGTCAAATCAACACACACATCACGCCCTCTGTCCCAGGAATAAAGTATCAAATCCGCAGGACGAAGAGATCCGCCATGCCCGTCAACCAAACCGATATCAACCTCCTTGCCCGTAGAAATACCAGACCTATAGCATATGTTGAATAAGGTGTCACGAACAAGGTTATGCCGATGCTTAACCCCCACAGTACCAGTACAAGAAATAGCGTGGTCCCCATACACATCATCAGCAAAAACCCGAGAGCAAGCAGAACAAGGCCTAGATACCGTGAATAACGAAACACCCAGTCGATACCGCAGCACACTACGGTAAGTCCTCATGTTCATCTTCTGACCCAACCCAGAGATAGGAACCACACGCAACCAATCAGAGGCGTGGGCACCTTGCTGAGACTTCCACAACGCAAGATGACGCGGTGTCAAAGAGAAAACAGATTCTGAAGAAGCAGCAACCGTCGCGAAATATATATCTGCCAATTTCTTTATAAGTTTAGGGGCAGCGATTTCACTAGGATCACGTAAAAAATCAGAACCTGTAACCTCCGAAAACACTCGCAAGGCATTGTCAAAAGTAGGACCAGCATCTACAATACTAGAAGGCCGTAGGAGCGTAGCCTGCAAAACTGCAGACTGCAACCGGGAAGCCACAAAAGCATAGTGTAAAACATCCCCCGCAACATAAACACGGAGCCCACCCAACTGAAAAGGGAATGTGGCAGGTCGCCACTACCAATCCCCAAAACCAGGCCCAGACGCGGTGACTATACGTTCCAAGCTAGAACGAAGTGCATTATTATTATATAAGATGCGCGCAGCTTTCATTAAAATAAAATAAAACGAAAAGTTTACATGAAGTTGGTGGGGAGCCGAGAGACAATCTGGGCCCCCACCCCCTTAGCTATAGCAAAGCTAATCCTAGTAAAGATATAAGCGGCCACCCGAGCCCCAGCATCCTGAGATACCGAGAACTTCTGGATCCGCTTGAGCAAGTCAACAGCATCCGAGCCCAGCTCCCCAAGCGAAGAGAAAGAGAAGGGTAGGAAACCATAGCCAGCAGTCGCGCATAAATCCCTATACTTAGTACATTTGCGCTGAGCAGCATCAGCAACAACCCGTCCCGGCACAAAATCAGACATCCCAGTCTGAGTCAAGGGGGAAGACCCTGTCAAATCAACACACACATCACGCCCTCTGTCCCACGAATAAAGTAGCAAATCCGCAGGTCGAAGAGATCCGCCATGCCCGTCAACCAAACCGATATCAACCTCCTTGCCCGAAGAAATACCAGACCTATAGCATATGTCGAATAAGGTGTCACGAACGAGGTTATGCCGATGCTTAACCCCCACAGTACCAGTACAAGAAACAGCGTGGTCCCCATACACATCATCAGCAAAAACCCGAGAGCAAGCAGGACAAGGCCTAGATACCGTGAATAACGGGACACCAAGGCGATACCCCAGCACACTATGGTAAGTCCTCCGGTTCATAGTCTGACCCAACCCAGAGATAGGAACCGCGCGCAACCAATCAGAGGCGTGGGCACCCTTCTGAGACTTCCATAACGCAAGCTGACGCGGTGTCAAAGAGAATACAGATTCCGCAGTAGCAGCAATCCTCGCAAAATATATATCTGCCAGTTTCTTCATAAGTTTAGGGGCAGCGATTTCACTAGGATCACGTAAAAAGGAAGAACCTGTAGTCTCAGAGAACACCCGCAAGGCATCGTCGAAAGTAGGACCAGAATCCACAATACCTGAAGACCGAAGTAGCTTAGCCTGCAAATCAGCAGACTGCAAACGGGACGCTAGAAAAGCATAATGAAAAACATCCCCGGCAGCATAAACACCGAGCCCACCCAGATGAAAAGGGAAAGTGGCAAGGCGCCACTGCCAATCCCCAAAACCAGGCCCAGACGCGGTGACAATACGTTCCAAGCTAGAACGAAGCGCTGCATCAAAGCGAAGATGGACAGACCCAAAGACCCCCGGGGAGCAAGTACGGAGGGAAAAATAGAGTTTAGAAATACCAGTACAGGCCCGAAGAAGAAGCAACTCACATTGCGGGTCCTCAATCCTCGCGACTAAGTCCATAAGCTCAACGGTCTTAGTCACTCTCCTCGCCACAAGCTCACTGCCAAAAATGGGACAAGTACTGACAGGTCCACCCAAAACAGAGACACCACGCAAGGGCCGAGCAATAGAAGGGGGGAAAACACCGGGTAGCCGACTCCGAGGATCCTCAATAGGCCAAAAGACCTCAGTCTTAGCCACATTAAGATGGAGACCGAAACGAGGCCCATCTGCCATAATCAAATCCAAAACTCTCCCCACCTCTAAAGTGTCCCCAACAATGGTGCCATCATCCAAATACCACGCTTGCAAAGTAAGATCAAAGGAATCCCGGATGTTGCACACTAGGGGATGCAAAACCAAAGCGAAAAGCAACGGCCCTAAAGGATCACCCTGCTGGACACCCTGACAAGACCACAAACAATGCTCCCCATAATAAAGACGGGCAGGGCTAGAGTAACAAAACTCCACCCAACGGGAAAGAACCGGACAACGACGGCGGACTTCCTGTAGCATAGTCACACGATCAACAAGATTGAAAGCATTTTGGAAATCAACTAGCAACATAGACAGTCCCACATCACCACCACGGGCCTCAATGAGCCGGTTCAAGGCATGCAAGATAGCCTCTCCTCCACCGGACACCCCAACCCCAAACTGAAGACCAGCAAAATAAGCAGACAACGAAGGACCAACCAGACAAGCACCAGCCTTAGAGACAAGACGTCTCCAGACAGTGCCAACAGCGATAGGGCGAACACCCCCTCCTGGTTTAACAAGCGGCGTGAGCGGAGCACTAGCAATGTACTCACCAAGGGCTACAGGGCACCGGCCCTCCAGAAAAAGATTTACCACCCTAGTAATAGAAGCGATCAAATCATCCGAGACAGCCACAGCAGCACCACTCAAACAGTCCAGAAGGTGTTGGGCACGAAGTCCATCCCTCCCGCAAGAAGTGCCACGCGGGAAACCACGAATCATATCCAAAACCACTGCCGAAGAGGCAACAAGAGAATGATGATCCACAGGCAAAGGAGGCAATGAAGGAGATGGGGCGACAGGATGCTTCTCACGCAAAGCACCAAGAGTGGCATCAGTGTATGGGGCGACGCCGGAGGAAGAAAGCACCCTAACAGCAGCAGTATAATGACCATCACAAATCTTCCGCCGACACTGGCGGAGGTTTTGCTCACTCAAATCCAGATCCTCCTCCACACAAAACGAAGGAGGAACCTCAGCCAAACACTCCTGTAAAAGCTGCAACCCCCCTCCAGGCACCCCCCAAGCAAGAATAGCCCTAGTAATACTCTCCTCCTGACACTGTCGCCTAACAGCCGTCCTACACTCAAGATTACTCCGAGGAGCGAAGGTCTTAAGCAGACAAATAGGCAACACAAGCAAACGAACCCAGCAGGAGAGATCACCAGGAGAGTCAGCCACATCATCCAAGACCCCCTTCAGAACCCGAGCAAACCCAAGACGGCACTTAGGAGGAATAGATTTCACGGTGCGATGACCCAAAGAAAATAAACGGTCGAGCGACGATACAGACCAATGAACAAGCTCAACCCCAACATCAGATGAAAGAACCGAGTGAGACGGAGCCGGAGGTCTAGGGATACCATGAATAAAAAAACTAACGATGCCATCACCACAATCCGGAGGCGGAACAAAGTCACCCCGACCATGCCGACACCTAGAACGAAACGGATGGGTTTTAAAGCACTCCCCACACAACCAAAGCCCCATCAGCGACAACCCGTCCCGGCACAAAATCGAACATCGCAGTCTGAGTCAAGGGGGAAGACCCTGTCAAATCAACACACACATCACGCCCCCTGTCCCAGGAATAAAGAAGCACATCCGCGGGACGAAGAGACCCGCCATGCCCGTCAACCAAACCGATATCAACCTCCCTGCCCGCAGAAATACCAGCCCTATAGCATATGTCAAATAAAGTGTCACGAACGAGGTTATGCCGATGCTTAACCCCCACAGTACCAGTACAAGAAACCGCATGATCCCCAAAAATATCATCAGCAAAAACCCGAGAGCAGGCAGGACAAGGCCTAGATACTCCGAATAACGGAATACCCAGTCGATACCCAAGCACACTACGGTAAGTCCTACCGTTCATTGTCTGACCCAACCCAGAGATAGGGACCGCACACAACCAATTAGAAGAGTGAGTACCCTGCTGAGACTTCCATAACGCAAGCTGGCGCGGTGTCAAAGAGAAAACAGATTCCGCAGTAGCAGCAATCCTCGCAAAATATATATCTGCCAGTTTCTTCATAAGTTTAGGGGCAGCGATTTCACTAGGATCACATAAAAAGGCAGAACCTGTAGTCTCAGAGAACACCCGCAAGGCAGCATCGAAAGTAGGACCAGCATCCACAATACCAGAAGGCCGTAGAAGCTTAGCCAGCAAATCAGCAGACTGCAAACAGGACGCCAAAAAAGCATAGTGCAAAACATCCCCGGCAGCATAAACACCGAGCCCACCAAGATGAAAAGGGAAAGTGGCAAGGCGCTACTGCCAATCCCCAAAACCAGGCCCAGACGCGGTAACAATACGTTCCAAACTAGAACGCAGCGCTGCATCAAAACGAAGATGGACAGACCCAAAGCTCCCCGGGGAACAAGTACGGAGGGTAAAGTAGAGCTTAGAAATACCAGTACAAGCTCGAAGCAGAAGCAACTCACATTGCGGGTCCTCAATCCTAGCAACCAAATCCATAAGCTCGATGGTCTTAGTCACTCTCTTCGCCACAAGCTCACTGCCAAAACTAGGGCAAGTACTGACCGGCCCACCCAACACAGAGACACCACGCAAAGGCCGAGCAATAGAAGGGGGGAAAACACCAGGAAGACGACTCCGAGGATCCTCAGTAGGCCAAAAAACCTCAGTCTTAGCGACATTAAGATGAAGACCAAACTGAGGACCATCTGCCAAAATCAAATCCAAAACCTTTCCCACCTCCAAAGTATCTCCAACAATGGTGCCATCATCCAAGTACCAAGCTTGCTAACTCAAATCAAAAGAATCCCGTATCTTGCACACCAAGGGATGCAAAACCAAAGCGAAAAGCAAGGGTCCCAAAGGATCACCCTGCTGGACTCCCTGACAAGACCACAAACAATGTTCCCCATAATAAAGGCGGACAGGGCTAGAGTAACAGAACTCCACCCAACGGGAAAGAATCGGGCAACGACGGCGAACTTCCAGAAGCATGGTTACACGATCAACAAGGTTGAAAGCATTCTGGAAATCAACCAGCAACATAGAAAACCCCACAACACCACCACGAGCCTCAATGAACCGATTCAAGGCATGCAAGACAGCCTCTCCTCCACCGGACACCCCAACCCCAAACTGAAGACCAGCAAAATAAGAACACAAAGAAGGACCAACCAAACAAGCACCTACCTTAGAAACAAGACGTCTCCAGACGGTGCCAACAGCAATAGGACGAACACCACCACCAGGTTTAACAAGCGGCGTGACTGGAGCGCTGGCAATGTACTCACCAAGAGCTTGTGGACATCTGCCCTCAAGAAAAAGATTGACCACCCTAGTAATAGAAGCGATCAAATCATCAGAGATAGCCACAGCAGCGCCACTCAAGCAGTCCATGAGGTGTTGGGCACGAAACCCATCCCTCCCACAAGAAGTGGCACGTGGGAAACTACGAATCATATCCAAAATCACAGCCGAAGAGGCAACAAGAGAATGATGATCCACAGGCAAAGGAGGCAAGGAAGGAGATGGGGCGGTCGGGTGCTTCTCTCGCAAAGCACCAAGAGTGGCATCAGAGTAGGGGGCTACACCAGAGGAAGAAAGCACCCTAACAGCAGCAGAATAGTGGCCATCACCAATCTTCCGCCGACATTGGCGGAGGTTAAGCTCACTCAAATCCATATCCTCTTCCACATGAAACGAAGAAGGAACCTCAGCCAATCACTCCTACAAAAGCTGCAAACCCCCTCCAGGCACCCCCCAAGCAAGTATAGCCCTTGTAATACTCTCCTCCTGGCGCTGTCGCCTAACAGAAGTCCTACACTCAAGATTACTCCGAGGACCGAAGGTCTTAAGCAGACAAAGAGGCAACACAAGCATACGAACCCAGCAGGAGAGGTCACCAGGAGAGTCAGCCACACCATCCAAGACCCCCTTCAAAACCCGAGCAAACCCAAGACGACATTTAGGAGGAATAGATTTCACGGTGCGAAGACCCAAAGATAATAAACGATCAAGCGAAGATATAGACCACTGAGCAGACCCCACCCCATCATCAGAAGAAAGAACCAAGGGAGACGGAGCAGGAGGTCTTGGGATACCATGAATAATAAAGCTAACGACACCATCACCACAATCCGGTGGCGCAACAATATCACCCTGGCTATGTCGACACCTAGAGCGAAAGGTATGGGTTTTAAAGCACTCCCTACACAACCAAAGACCCATCCGCTTCAAGGTAATCTCGGTATTAGAGAAAACAGTCAGACTATTAGTAAGAGTTTGACACGTAAGCCCCATAGCACCAACAATACAATGTCGATCCTGAAAATGCTTTTGCCAAGCGGCCTTAGTAAGGCCCTTACCATTACCATTCGGACAACCATGAATACTCGAAAAAGGACAGTGAAAACAAACCAAAGCGGGCATGATGGGGATGGATGAACAAGTCACACGTGCATGGAGCTCAAGCAACGCGCAACACCACCAAGGTAGCCCTGCCGGACAACCAGCAACAACAACCACACGACACTACAACGACCCACTACCAGGGAAGCACCGAAGCAACACCCCAAACAGCGGCGAGAAAACGCACGAAAAGAAAAATAGACGAAAAAAAGGAGAAAAAGGAGAAGAGATATCACAACCCTAGCACAACCACCGGCTGCCCCACAAACTACCAACATGCGACGTCAAAGGACGAACTAAACCAGTAGCAACAGGATAACCAACGACCACCAGACGTCCTGCAGCAGCCACAACAGCCACGACGACGACGACGACGCAAGCAGAAGAACCGGACAACAAAGGAAAAGAACAACGCCTGGTTGACGGCGCAAACCCAGGCCAGACAACCGCCAGGCGGTCTTCTTGGTCGGAGACAGGTTGCAGCCGCGACAACGAAGCAACACAAACGAACCAACGCAAACCCTAATAAAAAACGCAAACCCTAATAAAAAACGCAAACCCTACACCAAAAGTAACGCCGTCAACTGCTCGACGGTCGACAACAGGTGATCAACAGCGGCCGCCGGCGACAGGCCGTCGAACACAACCCCACAACTCCCTCTCTCTCTGTCGCCCTCCACTCTCTCTCTCTAAAAATTCAAACAGATTATTATTATTATTATTATTATTATTTTTTTTTTTTTTTTTTTTTTTTTTTTTTTTTTTTTTTTTTTTTTTTTATTTATTTATTTTTTTTATTATAAGATGCGCGCAGCTTTCATTAAAATAAAATGTAAAGTTTACAAGAAGTTGGTGGGGAGCCGAGAGACAATCTGGGCCCCCACCCCCTTAGCTATAGCAAAACTAAGCTTAGTAAAGATATAAGCGGCCACCCGAGCCCAGCATCCTGAGATACCGAGAATTTCTGGATCCGCTTGAGCAAGTCAACAGCATCCGAGCCCAGCTCCCCAAGCGAAGAGAAAGAGAAGGGTAGGAAACCATATCCAGCAGCCGCGCATAAATCCCATACTTAGCACATTTGCGCTGAGCAGCATCGGCGACAACCCGTCCCGGCACAAAATCGGACATCCCAGTCTGAGTCAAGGGGGAAGACCCTGTCAAATCAACACACACATCACGCCCTCTGTCCCAGGAATAAAGAAGCAAATCCGCAGGACGAAGAGATCTGTCGTGCCCTTCAACCAAACCGATATCAACCTCCTTACCCGCAGAAATACCAGATCTATAACAGATGTCAAATAAGGTGTCACGAACGAGGTTATGTCGATGCTTAACCCCCACACTACCAGCACAAGAAACAGCGTGGTCCCCATACACATCATCAGTAAAAACCCGAGAGCAAGCAGGACAAGGCCTAGATACCACGAATAACGGAACACCGAGGCGATACCCTAGCACACAACGGTAAGTCCTCCTGTTCATAGTCTGACCCAACCCAGAGATAGGAACTGTACGCAACCAATCAGAGGAGTGGGCACCCTGCTGAGACTTCCACAAAGCAAGCTGACGCGGTGTCAAAGAGAAAACAGATTCTGAAGAAGCAGCAACCGTCGCGAAATATATATCTGCCAATTTCTTCAAAAGTTTAGGGGCAGCGATTTCACTCGGATCACGTAAAAAATCAGAACATGTAGTCTCCGATAACACCCGCAAGGCCTCGTCAAAAGTAGGACTAGCACATACAATACCAGAAGACCGCAGGAGCGTAGCCTGCAAAACTGCAGACTGCAAACGGGAAGCCAGAAAAGCATAGTGTAAAACATCCCCCGCAGCATAAACACCGAGTCCACCCAAATGAAAAGGGAAAGTGGCAAGGCGCCACTGCCAATCCCCAAAACCAGGCCCAGACGCGGTGACAATACGTTCCAAGCTAGAACGAAGCGCTGCATCAAAGCGAAGATGGACAGACCCAAAGACCCCCGGGGAGCAAGTACGGAGGGAAAAATAGAGTTTAGAAATACCAGTACAGGCCCGAAGCAGAAGCAACTCACATTGCGGGTCCTCAATCCTCGCGACTAAGTCCATAAGCTCAACGGTCTTAGTCACTCTCCTCGCCACAAGCTCACTGCCAAAAATGGGACAAGTACTGACAGGTCCACCCAAAACAGAGACACCACGCAAGGGCCGAGCAATAGAAGGGGGGAAAACACCGGGTAGCCGACTCCGAGGATCCTCAATAGGCCAAAAGACCTCAGTCTTAGCCACATTAAGATGGAGACCGAAACGAGGCCCATCTGCCATAATCAAATCCAAAACTCTCCCCACCTCTAAAGTGTCCCCAACAATGGTGCCATCATCCAAATACCATGCTTGCAAAGTAAGATCAAAGGAATCCCGGATGTTGCACACTAGGGGATGCAAAACCAAAGCAAAAAGCAAAGGCCCTAAAGGATCACCCTGCTGGACACCCTGACAAGACCACAAACAATGCTCCCCATAATAAAGACGGGCAGGGCTAGAGTAACAAAACTCCACCCAACGGGAAAGAACCGGACAACGACGGCGGACTTCCTGTAGCATAGTCACACGATCAACAAGGTTGAAAGCATTTTGGAAATCAACTAGCAACATAGACAGTCCCACATCACCACCACGGGCCTCAATGAGCCGGTTCAAGGCATGCAAGATAGCCTCCCCTCCACCGGACACCCCAACCCCAAACTGAAGGCCAGCAAAATAAGCAGACAACGAAGGACCAACCAGACAAGCACCAGCCTTAGAGACAAGACGTCTCCAGACAGTGCCAACAGCGATAGGGCGAACACCCCCGCCTGGTTTAACAAGCGGCGTGAGCGGAGCACTAGCAATGTACTCACCAAGGGCTACAGGGCACCGGCCCTCCAGAAAAAGATTAACCACCCTAGTAATAGAAGCGATCAAATCATCCGAGACAGCCACAGCAGCACCACTCAAACAGTCCAGAAGGTGTTGGGCACGAAGTCCATCCCTCCCGCAAGAAGTGCCACGCGGGAAACCACGAATCATATCCAGAACCACTGTCGAAGAGGCAACAAGAGAATGATGATCCACAGGAAAAGGAGGCAATGAAGGAGATGGGGCGACCGGATGCTTCTTACGCAAAGCACCAAGAGTGGCATCAGTGTATGGGGCGACGCCGGAAGAAGAAAGCACCCTAACAGCAGCAGTATAATGACCATCACAAATCTTCCGCCGACACTGGCGGAGGTTTTGCTCACTCAACTCTAGATCCTCCTCCACACAAAACGAAGGAGGAACCTCAGCCAAACACTCCTGTAAAAGCTGCAACCCCCCTCCAGGCACCCCCCAAGCAAGAATAGCCCTGGTAATACTCTCCTCCTGACGCTGTCGCCTAACAGCCGTCCTACACTCAAGATTACTCCGAGGAGCGAAGGTCTTAAGCAGACAAATAGGCAACACAAGCAAACGAACCCAGCAGGAGAGATCACCAGGAGAGTCAGCCACATCATCCAAGACCCCCTTCAGAACCCGAGCAAACCCAAGACGGCACTTAGGAGGAATAGATTTCACGGTGCGATGGCCCAAAGAAAATAAACGGTCGAGCGACGATACAGACCAATGAACAAGCTCAACCCCAACATCAGATGAAAGAACCGAGTGAGACGGAGCCGGAGGTCTAGGGATACCATGAATAATAAAGCTAACGATGCCATCACCACAATCTGGAGGCAGAACAATGTCACCCCGACCATGCCGACACCTAGAACGAAACGGATGGGTTGTAAAGCACTCCCCACACAACCAAAGCCCCATCCGCCTCAAAGTAATCTCGGCATTAGAGAAAACCGTCAGACTATCAGTAAGAGTTTGACGCGTAAGACCCAAAGCACCAGCAATACAATGCCGATCCTGAAAATGCTTTCGCCAGGCGGCCTTAGTAAGGCCCCTACCACCGCCATTCGGACACTCGTGAGTACAAGAAAAAGGACAAGGAAACCGTACTAACACGGGCATGTATGAAAAGTAACCAGCAATGCAAAAGAAAAACAATCAAAAGTAAGCATGCATGAAAGTGCATGGAACGCATTAACAAAATCAAAACCCTAAAGAAAAGACGCAACAACCCGTCACCAGCCGCAAACACCAGCCAAGGGCTGATCAGTAGGTGGCCGACACACACAAACAAAGGGACGACACACCTGGAGACAAGCCACAACAGGTGGTGGGTCGAACCACGAGCAGCCACCACGGCACCGAGCCTCGAAAACCCGAAACAGTCACAGGGCAGTCCACAGGCGACGAACCACAGGGACTCGGCAGACACACCACCAGACACAGCCTCCAAGCGACGAGACACCCACACCACCACGTCCACCAGACCGCATCCACCAGACGACGGCCACGAAAACTCGCAGACTAACACGATGTCAGGCGTCGCACTGCTGCGCCGGGAAGGAAGGAAGGAAGGAAGGCCGGAGGTGGTGGTGGCCAGGAAGGGCGACAAACGGCGGCCGCAGCAGCACACCGGCAGCAGCAGACAACCCTAAAACACGATCGCCAAAACGCTCTCTCACCCTCTCTCTCTCTCGCACGTTTTCAAATTATTATTATTATTATTATTATTATTATTATTATTATTATTATTATTATTATTATTATTATTATTATTATTATTATTATTATTATTATTATTATTTCAACTCAGTTCAGCTCCAATAAGCTTATTTCAGTTCAGCTTTATTCAATTCAATTCAATTCAGCTCCATTCAGTTCAATTCAGTTCAGTTCAACTCCATTCAGTTCATTTCATCTCAGTTCAGTTCAGTTCAGCTCTATTAAGTCCAGTTCAGTTCAGTTCAGTTCAGCTCTAAAAAGTCAGAAAGAACAGGGCCTTACTCAATTTCTACAAATAATTAACCCTAATTCAGTTGTGAGTTCTAGAATATAAAATACCTTATAAAATCCAACATCAAAAAAACCGTATTAATATTACAGTTACAGCTATCAGGGATTTTTCAGAGTGTCAAAATCAACTCTGAATGGCTTAAAACGGTGTACCATGAGAGTTCATTAAAAAAACAACAACTTAAACAAATTATAGTATTAAAACACTGAATGGATGATGTTACAACAACTTTCCAAATTTTGTTCAATGCTCAATCTACTACAAAACTTACAGCAAAATAACCAAAAGAGAACTTATACAGTACAACACTGAATCGGTGTTACTGTAACAAATGAAAGAACTTATACAATACCGGTGTTATAGTATCGATGTTTAAACTATGGATCGTTGATTATTGATTGTTGATCTTGAATTGTCAAAAATCGGTGTTATAGTAACAAATGTTTATCATAATACTCACACTAGTTTACTTCAAATTTCCATACCAGGAAATTTTTTTATAAAAATAAATATCCAAATGGATGATTTTACAATAAAATGAAATGTTACAGTATTAAATTCATGATGTTACAGTAAATTTTGCAAGTTCAGTTCATAAGACCTACTTATTACTGTAATAGAACTACACTAACCAGATGTTTTTGGTGAAAATAAAAACATGAAAAAGACATAAATCAATACTACACATAACAAAATTGAACATTAATTACTCAGTTTCTACGTATTATTAACCCTAATTTTTAGGCAAAAGTAAGAACATGATAACAAGCAAAACAAAAACGAGCATTACTTTTCTCAATTTCTAAGTTTGAAAAGGCGAACATAAGATCAATTAACAGTTTATTTATTTCAATTAAGATCAACAACAACATGCAAATTAATAATCTCGTTGTATCAATCTAGATCAACAACAAAAAAAGCAACAACATACGGTTGAATCAATCGCAAAAAAAATGGAGAACGATTTATACCTGTTCATTATTTGAGGAACGAATGTTTTCTGGAATTCTATGAAGATCTTGAGTAAACTTTTTTGGTAAGAATATAAAAGATTGAATAAGTTTTGAACATTCATGAATGATTTGATGGACATTTGTTTTTCTTCCTATAGTTACTAGTTTTAAACCAGTGTAAAAAAAATGCATGGGTCGTAGTAACTTGGAATATCATTAGATATAGATTCATATAAATGAGCATAATCAAATATATGTCATGACAATATAAATAGTCTACAATTGGAGATTTGACGTACATATAATTTAAGTTACTGATCATACTACCATATGATACAAATTATATTACAAATACTCAAAAATTTCTTTGAAACGACATTTGAAGTCGTATTCGATGTAAACTTGTTATTGCCGCAAATTAATTTTCTAATTACTCGTACTTACATGTGTTTTCAAGTATGAGTTTTAAGCATAAATGTGTTAAAATTATAAGTGTTTATCTTATTTTAACAATATTATTTTATTTTCTTCTTCTTCCATTCTCCAACGTTAGTAGGAGTCATTTATCAATCTTATAAACAAATGAAAATATACATTTACAGCCTATTAACAATAGATGGTAAACATATGTGTGACTATAAGTGACCCTAATTACCATTAGCATGTATATATATATATATATATAGGGGCGGGTTCCCCTGCGAACTAAAGTACGGTGCGAACCGTACGAACTAGGTAGATACATCTGTTAACTACCCTAGATACATTTGTTAATACTACTAGATACATTTATGATAGATGTATCTAGTACTATTAGTAAATGTATCTAGTGGTATTCGTAAATGTATCTACCATCAAACACTCTTCCCCTGCCACCCACACCACCACCACGACAGCCACCCAAACCAGCGCCTGCCCCATCATTTACGAACACCATCACGCTCCTCACAACCACAACATCACCGCCATAGACGCGCCACTCCGCACGACCATCACCAACCTTTCCTTCTCTGACAACCGCGGCCACGAACTCACCCAGATGCACAACCATAAACACAATCCAACCACCACCCCAACGTCATTATGTGCATCCAGTACCACCACCACCGCCCACACCACACACAGCCGTCACCACTCATCTATAATAACGACCACCATGACAATAATCAGTACCACCAAATCCTCCACGCACCAATAACAACTCAACCCCTAACAACCAGCACCCCAAGCTATTGCTGGTAGTAATCTGACTCGGAATTACGCCGGCAATCAGACAACTATCGTCAAAAGCGCAACCATCATCGAAATTTCATAGGGATTGCAATTATATGATTAGTTTTACAAAATTATTGTATTTCTTAGTAGATCTAACATTTGGAAGAAGAAAAACAAAATGAAACATAAAAAAATTCCACAAAATCTTGTTAGAGGGTATCGAAATGGGGACGACATAGAGGTGCGGCGGCGGATTTCAGTTGTGGTGGTGGTGCAACCTTTTACCGACGACGAAGAGAATGAAAAGTGGAAAGGCAAGGACAGTGATAGAGCGAAAGTCCGCCGGTGACTTGGTGATCGGAGTGGGGTAGTCAGCGATTTCCGGTTGTGACCAGTCATCCGGCGTCGTCGATTAGTGGTCGTGGCCTGTGTGTAGGGATAAGAGAGAAAGAGAAGGTGAGAATTAATTCATAATGTCAGGGAATATATGAAATGGGAGTGTGAGATTTGTTTTTTTGCCTGTTTGATTTCAACGCGTGAGTTTAATAATGGTTTATAGGTTAGTTCGTAAGTTCGTACGGAACAATAAGTTCGCACAGGATCCTAATTCTATATAGATATATATATCTCTATATATCTACATATTATATATATATCTATAAGATATATATTATATATATATTTATGTTTTTCTATTGGGTACAATATGACTTTATATATGAAAATTAATTTTCTCCAAATTCTAATTGTTCATGTTTGAAAAAGATAGGTTAAATAAATCAAAGAAAAGTAAGTGGTGGGCCAACATCAAAAAGTGATTTTTTTTTCTTCCTTATATTAGGGAACCAATCAAAACCCTTTAAAAGTTTTAGCTTTTATATAAAGAAGATTGTTTGTCAGTTAGTAGAGAGAGAGAGAGAGAGAGATAAAGTGTAAGTTTTTAGAGAGCGAAAAATTTCTGATTATAATGAGATATGGACGAACAACTGGTGCCTTTTATAATCATGGCTAATTGTTTGAGGCGACGTGGCTCAACGAGAGTTGTTGGATCTTTTGATCCCATGGTCTTAAATGATAGGACCATACTCACCTAAGAAGCTAGACTCACCGGATGCTCACTATATATATATATATATATATATATATATAGAATTGGGATCTCGTGCGAACCTATAGTTCGGTGCGAACTTACGAAATGACTTAAAATAGCTCTAATGTAACATTCACGCGCTATATGTTTCAGATGCAACTATTCAACGCCCCTTCCATCTACTCTCTGACCCTTAAATAATCACACATACTCTTTCCTCTCTCATCCCTATCCCGTTGCCCATCGCCCTTGCCGCCGCCGGGCTGTCAGTTCGCTCCTGAATACTCCGGCAACTTGAAGTCTTAGTTTCTCACTCTCCTGAATACCCCATTTCTCTCCGTCAGCGGCGAAAAGCTCATATCCGTTTGTCTTATCTTCGCCCTTCACTCATTAACGCCGTCGATCAACCAGAACTGACGACGTGGACACAATGTTCTCTCAAATATGTTCGTCTTTCACGCCGTCATGCTTTAGGTATCGTACTATCGTGGTGGTTGCTTTAGTTCAATTTTTTAGATCTGTATTTTAGAACTTGATTTTCGATGTCGACGGTGGTGTTATGGTGGACGAATGGTGAGGGTGAAAAGGTTTGGGGGTGGAGTAATGTGGTGGTAAGTGGTGGTGAGGGTGCGTATGGTGTTTTGCGGTGTTTGCTGGTGGAAGTGCAGTGTGAGTGGTGGTGGCTCATGGCTGAGTGGTGCGACAATTTAGCGACGTCGAGGAAGGTTATGAATGTGACGATGGCGGCGGTGATTGGGCTTTGGTGTGGACGTGTTGTGTTAGTTCAGGGTTGCATTACTGGTCATGATAGTAGTTCATAGTTTGGGGTGGAATGGTGGATACATGAAGTATTCTTACGAGATACATGTTGAAATATTGCTAGATACATGTACGATTTGCGTATCCGGTAGTATTGATAAGTGCATCTGTCATTGTTGTAATTGTTTTGTTTTTCTAGTGTCATTGTTGATAAAAGTGGGGCTATTACTTTAACTTACTAAATATACTCTTTTAAGTATCTGTCTTACAGTTAAGACGGTCAAATAATGACCTATTTGTATACTGACAACATCTTGACATTATAATACATATACACACCCAATTTGCAACATTTAACCGTACTCTCGTGTCCGAGCTTGAAAAAGCCTCCATTTGGATAAACAAGTTTGCACAAATATCTTCAGATGAGATGTTAAAGAAACGTGGCTAAAAGAGTATGAATATGACGGATGAAGTACCAAGTACTATATTTATGTAACAACCTGAAAAGTACCCTATTTTTCTAGTGAAAATATTTTACGGATACTTTTCAGCAAACTTAAGTTTTAAAATAGAATTTATTGTTTCGAGTCGTATTTGGAAATTCCGAGTTCGTATTTGGAATTTCTGGGAGATTCCATGAGAATCCCGTTTTTAAGTCATCTTTGACTTTTCTTGACTTTTAAGTCGCCTTTGACTTTTCTTGACTTTTTAAGTCGCCTTTGACTTTTCTTGACTTTTTAAGTCGTCATTTACTTTTCTTGACTTTTAAGTCATCTTTGACTTTTCTTGACTTTTAAGTCGACTTTGACTTTCGTTGACTTTTTCCGACTCACCTCGTAAATTGAAAGACCAAAATTATATTTTGAAAAATAATAAATTTAATTTATTTTTATTAAGATTTATTTGAATTTATCATAATTTAATATAATTATTTTGAATTTATTTGGAATTACAGAATAACTTTTACGGTTTAATCCCGAACGTCATTTAACTATTCCCGAGTCATCTTAAATCCCGAAACAAACCCGAAACCCGACTTTGGCATGAGTCACACGCCCCATGTCATCTTTTTCCACTCACTTGGGATATTTTCATTCTTTGGATTAAACTAATATTAATATCTTAGATATTTATAACTTTATCGATCCGTTAACGAAAATTACGCAAATCGTTTACAAAACAGACCCGACTATCACCCTACCTCACGGCTCCTCTCCTCTCTAATAGGCCTTGATATTTTCTTTCTTTTCATTACAATAACATAATATCTAGATATTTGGTTTAATTAACTTAATATCTAATTATATTTAATCAATTACCGTAATATAATTATAAAACCCGAGTCAATTCCGTAACAACAATTTCAAAACCCGACTCCATATTACCTCTATATGTACACGGCTCACTCACCACACTTACTCACTAACAACTTTTCATTTTACAATTAAATCAACTTAAGATCTAATTCATACTGTCTACATCGTTCTTCGTCGTTTTCGTCGTTCTCGTCGTTCTTGAGCAAAATCATCATAAAACCTTCATTTCTTAATTAAATCCGTCCTAACTTATATTTCTAGAATCTCCTCTTCGCTCTCCATCTTCAAGTACGGTTTATTTTCAATTCCGTCAAAATCGTTTTCAACACTTTACTTATGGAAAATCTATTTTTACTTCTAATAATGTTTTTCTTGTCATTTCTTATAGGGGAAGATTTTGAAGACGAGTTTGGTGACTCGTATATTTTAGGAGAAGATTAGAAGACGGGTTTCTTATTTTTCTTTAGTTCTTATTTTGGGTGCTAATTGATTTTGCTAGCTAAGGTAACGATTCCGAGTTACTCGACGAATTAATGTCACATACCTTTAGTTTTTGTTCATATTATTGTTACTTACGGTTTTAGTTAGTAACATGCTAAGTAGTTTATTATTATGTTTTATGAATTTATAGCATGTTTGGTGTTCTTAACATATTTGAATGGTTTGTTCATAATCATGATTTTTGTATGGATGATTGTTAAAATGGTTGTTTGTTAATTAAAAACATGTTAGAATTAATTTAGAATGATGTTGGTGTTGGACCGTGTAGGGGGCTGTTTAGAGGGCTGGAAACCGGTCCAAACCAGGCCGGTTCAGGCCGGTTCAGACCCGGTCCAGCCCGGTCTGGTTGGTCCGTGTTTGGTCCTTGTGGGTTGTGTCGATACTTGATTGTTTTGTTGTTGTTTTGACGGGTTTTAAATATGTTATGCATGCGGGAAATATTAAGAAACGGTTTTTAGAAATGATGACCAAAACCGGTCCAAAATGAACCATGGGTCCCTTGGACTTGTGACGGTTTTTGAGTATTGTTATTTTATCGCGTTTTGTAATATTTAGCAAGTGGGAAATTTTAATAAGTAAATTATTTAATTAAAAAGTTTTCATAATATTATTATTTCTCACATGTTAGAAATTATAATACGAGGTTGTAGTTTAATTTGATGTCCTTTAAGCCAAGCGGGTTTTTGGTAAGAATTAATAATTCACATGTTAGAAATAGAATGAAATAACATGAAATGAATGTGATATTCTTATGTTCAAGCCTCGATGGCTAAGACTCTGTTTCTAGCCGGTTTGACCAAACGGGTTTGGTCAAACTACGATCTAGTCAGCCCCGTTTTGACTGATGACCCGTCGCGGGACTCTGGTCGGGGATTTGTCTTCAGGTAAGGTTTTATTTAATGAATGAAGGAATGAGCCTTAGTAGATATGAGGCGATATGATATTTTAATATGATTTATATGCAATTAGTCACATGATAGGATGTTTTTCCCGTGACTGTTTAATTATATGGTTGGTGTCGTGTTGACTAAGTACCCATAGAGAATTATGAGTATATGGCGTCTTGACCATTCTAATTCTAAATGAGTATCTTGGACCATGACAGTGTTAGGCCTTACTATCTTTAACGAGTATATGTTCACCGTTGATAGCTTTTGTGTCTCGGCTTGGTGGGTTTATATCCAAGTCGGGGCATGGCTGCCATTGCTTCCACTTTGGGGAATGGAGCCAGCTTAAGTACTAGCCAACCCTTTGGTGGATCTCCTTAGGGGTACTCTTGTGATGAGTCTTGGGTGCGATGTTTTTCCGCACTTCTCTGGTCTGCGCAGTCTAGGATTAGGGTAGAGTTGTATCTTGGCCATGTTATTAGGGTAACCTCTGAGCTGAGATATGTGCTTTGGATCTGGGCCATGTTTTAAAGGTAACCGCTGAGTCTAGATGTGTGCTTTGTATTTTGGCCATGTTATTAGCGTGACCGCTGAGCCTAAATATATAAGTATATCCTACCTCGTGGTATAGACTCGAGTTACAGTCGACTATGGGCCGTGCTAGGAACTTATGCCTGTTTGTAGAAGTATTGGTCTTTCATGTTTGATGATTCTATGAATCTTAGAAGGTGAGATGCAAGCCGGCTAAGGTTGATAGAGTTTGGATTACCGGTTGTTAACTGATTCACATGATTACGTGTTGATTAGGGTCGAGGGTATCATAGCCATGTTTTAAAGGTAACCTCTGAGCTAAAATACCAGCTTCCCTACCTCTTGTTATAGATTGATAACGGATTCACATGATATGTGACAACCCTCGCGAATGCGGAATAATAAATCAAACAAGCATGCGAATTATAATGCGGAAATAGGTAGTTTTTAAAAACTTTTATACATGCAAGTTAAATAAAACGAGGAGTGTCAAAATGTTACAAACTAAGTACGGAATATACAATAAAGAGACGGGGTCTCTTAAAATGTTAGCAAAGAACAAGTGTTTAACCCAAAACTAGCTACTATCGTCTAGAGGTGAACTTCCAGGGACAACGCCCGCTAGCTCAGACCCGAACCCCAAAATATCATATCCAAATCATCCACGCCAGAAC
>JAIUZE010014002.1:0-42589 GCA_022085475.1 Heliosperma pusillum
CCTCACTACACTCCTTGACCATTGCTGACTCAGATAGAAATACAACTCCACTAAAATCCTCCGCCATACTTGGACTCCCATAGCTCTTCTGGTGTGGTGGCAAGGGGGCTAATGTCACCTTCCTGCTCCCATGCTTGAAAGAATATGTATTGCTTCTTCCTTGGTGGATGGAGCTTTTATCAAACTCCCATGGCCTTCCTAATAGCAAGTGACAGGCATCCATTGGAACCACATCACACAATACTTCATCCTTGTACACACTGCCAATGGAGAAAGGAACCATGCATTGCTTATCCACCTTAACCTCTGCTCCCTTACTTAGCCATCTCAACTTATAGGGGTGAGGGTGATCTTGAGTGCTCAACTTCAGCTTATCAACCATAGTAACAGAAGCCACATTGGTACAACTACCTCCATCTATGATAAGGTTACAACCCTCCCTTGTATGGTACATCTGCTCCTGAAAATGAGGGACCTTTGATCCTCCTCCAAAGGTATCTGTTGTGAGTGCATTACTCTCCATAGGACTAAGCTGTGGCCAGTGTCAGGGAGTGCCACTATTGCCTCCTGACTAGACTCTTCTTCCTCACTCACCACTTCTTCAACCTCAGGCTCATCCCTCTCATACTCAACTAGGCCCTCTTTCTCCAAAGCCTCAACTTCCATTATGGTTAAGGTCTTCTTAGAAGGGCAATCCTTCCTGAAATGTCCATAGCCTTGACATTGGAAGCACCTAATTCTGTTCTCCGTCAATGAAGTGCTTGGCTTTTGACCCATGATGCCCTTACCCTTGTCTAAGGTAGGTGGGGGTGCTGTCTTAGGGGTATCCATTGATCTAAACCCACTATAAGGTCTGGTTTGAAAAGGCCTAACAGGTTTTGGTGTGGCAGGCTTAGTCTTCCCTATCTTCTCAATTCTCAGAGATAGGTTGACAACATCATCAAATGACCACAGAGGTTGCATCCTAACCTTGTTAGCAATGTTCTTATCTAGACCCTCGAAGTACCTAGCAATCCTTTGCTCAGGTTTCTCATTTATATCACATTGTAAGGTGAGTTGTTCAAACTCCCTCAGATAAGATTTAACAGGTTTGTCTCCTTGTTTCAACTTAGACAACTTGATAAACAGATCCTGGGTGTAATCCTTAGCAACAAATTTGTCTAACAGTTTCTTTTTCAGTTTAGTCCAAGACTTGATGGGTTCCTTACCTTCCCTAGCCCTTAACCCTTTCATAGTCTCATACCAAAGGGAAGCATACCCTTTCAGTTTAAGGATGGCTACTTTAAACGACTTGGAATCATTGTATCCCTTGTACTCAAAGATCCTTTCTACTTCTCTAAGCCATTCTAACAAGTCATCAGGATTAAGACTACCAGAAAACTCAGGGATATCTACCTTAAGATGCTTGTCTGTGTTCCTGTGGATGGAAGCTCTGCTTCTTGTTGAGTCATCTGAGTCTGGGTACTCTTCATCATCAGGTGGCCTTCCTCTGCCTCCTCCTTGGCCTCTTCCACGACCTCTACCTCTTCCTCCAGCAAGCAAATGGTTGCCTATAACCTGGTCCAAGGTTCTGGTTAGGGTGGTTACAATCCCAGCCAGATCCTCCATCCTTGCTTCTACTCCTGCTAGTCTCTCTTCACTCATTGGGCTATTTTTGTGTTTTTAAATGTAGTTAGGGAAAATGAACTTACTAAGACTCTCAACCAAAGCTCTGATAACCAATTTGGAGTGTAAACTACTAAGGTTCACAAGTTTTAAGTGATTTGATTAGCTTGACTCAAACTGAAAACAATATCAAGTAACAAGGGATGTTGTTTTAGAGATTGTGAGGTGTTTAACTGAAAGATTCAAGGGATATGACTTGGATACAATCCTCTACAGCAAAGCACAAGAGAAAAAGGATTCAAGACTGGTTTTAGAGACAGTTTCAAGTGTTACAGCAAAGCACAAACACCCTAGACTAACCTCAACAGCAAGTAAGTTAAACAACAGCAAAGCACAGGTATAACTTAGCTCACAATACAAGGCACTGATCAAACACCTTGGAGGTGTATCAGGCTTGCTTCAAACTACAGCTCTTAGCACAAGTTTGATAACATTGAGTGATTTCTCAAAGTTTAATTCATGCATTCATAAAAGTCTGCTTACAACAACATACAAGACCTCCTTATATAGAGGGACTGATATCTTGTGAACCATTGGATGTATGTATCATCCAAGGGCCAGCTTAGTATCTAAACTACTTCTACTGACATTAATTAAGGGCCTCACAAGAGGACGAGCTTAACAACTATAAAGAACAGACACAAAACACAAAAGAAAACAGACTGAGCAAAAGCAAATAAAGGAGTTTTTGGAGTTTTCCTGAAATGGAAATCTGTTGATCTTGTTGTCTTGTGCTTTGCTCTGGGTGTTTTGTTGCTCCTTGGAACTCTCCACTCTTATGAGGACATAGATAACCCTGCCTTAGATGAAGACAAGTTGACTTAAGCAAAAGAAAACATCATCTGAGCATGTACTACCTCTGATATGCTGCTTACTGGACTCTAGCTTTGGGGTGTCTGTTTCATGGGTTTTTGCTAGACTTCAAAAGGGTTTGTCCTGGGCAAACTTGTAGCTTAGAGGGTTGTCTTGATGGTAGGCCATAGTGGGGGTGGTTGGGATGCCCTGGTGTACCTCCTAGAGGCTGGGTTTGTTAACTGGTCTGTCTGGGCCTGAATGTCTCTGTTTCTGTTTTGTGTGGGTAATGTGGGTTGTGTTGGGGATGGGCATGGGTTGTTGAACCCTGAACTGTCTTCTTCATTGGGGTGGCTTGGCTTGGGTTGCTCTTGACTTGTCATAGCTTGTTGTTTAGACCTTGTAATTCGAGCTTCCATTTGAGGGGTCAAGCTTGTCTTGTATGTGGCTTGATCATCAAGGCCCCTTGGGTGAGCTCCTGCTGCAGCTTTCCCCTTATATTCCGGGTGACCCTATCTGATCCCAGCTTATATTTAATGCTAAACTATACTGGATAGCCATCTTCATTTCAAGAGAACTCATTGCAAGGCATGGGTTGTTGAACCCTGAACTGTCTTCTTCATTCTTATCTTAAAGCACTATCCAATTTCATTAATTAAAGAAAAATCATATATTAGAAAGTCCATTTTAAACTAATCTTTCTAAAATTGAAATCAAATCATCGCTAGTACAACCAATGGCTCCTAAATTGCTGGAGTAGGTTGAGCTCGCCTTATTGGGCGTCCTCATCAAGGCCGATCTGAGGTTCGAACGGATGTTTTTGATTGATACGAGAGAATGCGGTTGTCAGCTAGGCTATTTATAATTAAAACAGGAAACAGTGTGGAAGGAATCCATAAGACTTTTTTCTATCCCCAACTTCAAAAAGGCATTTTCGGGGAGGAGCCTTATTTCCAACGTAACTTCGTCAAACTTGCGAGCCTTCTAAGGAACGAGATTCAAGCCAAACTACGAGTAACAGAAAAGGCGGTCCTTGCTTATAATAAAGAAGTACTTCCGCACAAGACATTGTAGTAGCTCCTGCACGGTCTCTCATGCCCAAATACTCCATATTCACTGTGATAAGTATAGTAAAATTTGTTGAAACTCCGCGCTATGAAGGCTGTATTCGGCCAGATTCTTTAAAATAGGCAGCAGCTGTTCCAAGGATTCTGTATCCTGATGGAGGGAGGCTACTGCGTCTTGAATCCTCTGACCAGACGGCAAAGTTAAATCATAAAAATTATGATGGGCGCGGAGTAAGTTCTCTACCCTGTCCTTTATCTGCTCTTTGACCGTGTCAAAACACAGGTCCATCAGTCTTTCACTTGTATTTTCCGAATTCAAGCCCCTTAGGCGGCCAGCCCTCAAGACTATTAAGACTATGAGAGGTATACAAAAAATGCCACAAATATTGCACATATTAGATGAAAGTCCTCATTCTTCTTTGTGGATTATTGTGTTTTTTTTTTATCAGTACTATGAGTGGACTAGAAATTTTTTTTTTTTTTTTGCCTGAAGTTTGCAATCACTAGCACTCTTAAAGTGATTGTTCCACTTTTGGGTTTAAATGTTTTAAGCTCGCAGCTTTTATGCTTGGCTTCGACCTTTTTATGGTTCGATCCGTGCTTTATGGTTTCGGAAACAGGTACAACCAAGCAGCCGGGGACGCCAAGCTCTGGCAACGGGTCATTGGGCTCTTTACCCTCCCTGGGCCCCTTATCTCCGCTCCCCTCCAACGCGGGCCCAACCCCAAGCTTTTTCCCTATAAGCTGGGCTATTTCTTCAGGAGAAGGGGTTGCAGAGGATAATGAGGGAGCCACCAGTAGGCCTAGGCAACCTAGTGCCGAAGCCGGCCCCTCTAATAAAAGCACTCAGGTTTCAGTAGGCGATGGTTCACCCGAACCGGCCGAAAAAGCCCCGGGCGCACAGCCTGCTGGCGGTGAGCAAGCAGTCGCCCCCCTGCCATCTAACGAAGAGGTAAAATTGCATCTTGAGCAATTTATAAACGGATTTCGTCCAAAAAGATGAGCCCCCGGTACTCTTATAGAAAGTATAACCGAGGAAATTGGCTTGGCCGAAGCTTCCCCCGCCAAACGTCAAGCCATCGTGGGGATAATGGACGAAATCCGAAGCCACCCGGATTCCATTACGGGTACAGGCACAATCAATTCGGGAGAGAATGCAAGGGCGGAGTTAACAGAACGCCTAGGCCGCTGGATCGACGAACACGCTGGTTAAACGTGCTCAACGATTGACTTTATACCGATGCGCAGAGGGAGAGGAGGCTAGTCCCCGAAAATGCTCCGCGCCTAGGCGCGCCTAGGTTCGTTTGTCGTTGGGGCTTACAATTTACCTTGTGACTTCTTTCTTTGGTCGAGCCTTCTTCGGACGTCGATCAATCTATCACTCGCCGCTCTGTCATTGTCTGATTTTTGGTTGTTTGATCCCACTCGAAATTATGTATTTACTAATAGTCTTTTTGCCCTTGCTTGGTAGTTCCGTTGCAGGTTTTTTCGGACGTTTTCTAGGATCAGAAGGAACCGCTATAGTGACTACTACGTGCGTTTCATTCTCTTCGATCTTCTCTTTGATTGCTTTTTATGAAGTCGCACCGGGAGCTAGTGCTTGCTATCTAAGAATTGCTCCATGGATTTCATCGGAAATGTTTGATGCTTCTTGGGGCTTCTTTGGCGACCGTGAAGTCACCGGAAGAATTGCCGAGTAGATAGATCAGATCCGGACGCGGCTGTTGCTCCACGGCGATACGGACTCGACCCGCTCCTACCCACCACGGGGCATCATAGCATGTCGGGAATAAGGGAGGACATACTGGACGTAACCACTCCCTTGGTTGGGGGCTGTGCCGCCCTGCCTTTCGATCGATACACAGTTGAGGAGGCCGATCACGAACGCTACAGGTGTGGGAGCGATCCTAGTCAGGGAAGGCTAAGACGGCGCCTCGCATATGGGTAGCAAGAGGGCGCTTATGCCCAGACGGTGGGGCCTTATGGGGAAGAGCCCGGCCCAATAGGGGCAGCACACCCCCCACTTCAAGCGCACCTCTGTATCGACTGAATCACTCTAAGGGTCTAGTCGGTGGAACCGGTGAACCACGCGAGCTGGTTAGATGCGTGGGGCAGAGGGTTCGTAGTACCCCCTTTTCCTTTTCTTCGCTTCGGTAGTGAATCACCCACTAAAAAAAGAGGCAAGCCTGCACGCTTTATTTGAGACTACTAAGACGGGCGGTGGACTCCTTCATTAGGGAAGGGAAGAAGGGGCCTAAGCACGGCAGATGCCGTACACTTGAGTGGAATAGTCAAGGGATACCTTTCCTCTTTTCCAGGCCTGTTTGGATATATGGTTTCCGCGGAAAATTAAGTTGGTGAGCCGTGTGATGGGAAACCCTCCCGCACGGTTCGGAGAGCACTGAATTCGAATGAGAGGTTCACCACCACATCATTGCACGCAAGGGTAGCTCGCTCGATTCGCAGATTGGTCCGACTCGTAATTCACTTCTGACTCCGTGTTCGATAGCCCGACCGTAGTGATGTTAATTGTGGTTACATTCATAAGTAGCTTGGTCCATCTTTATTCTATTTCATATACGTCTGAGGATCCGCATAGCCCTCGATTTATGTGTTATTTATCCATTGTTACTTTTTTTATGCCAATGTTGGTGACTGGAGATAACTCTCTTCAATTATTCTTGGGATGGGAGGGAGTAGGTCTTGCTTCATATTTGTTAATTCATTTTTGGTTTACACGACTTCAGGCAGATAAAGCAGCTATAAAAGCTATGCTTGTCAATCGAGTAGGTGATTTTGGATTAGCTCTTGGGATTTCGGGTCGTTTTACTCTCTTTCAAACAGTAGACTTTTCTACCATTTTTTCTTGTCCTAGTGCCCTTAGAAATTCTTGGATTTCTTGCAATATGAGATTGAATGCCATAACTCTTATTTGTATTTTACTTTTTATTGGTGCTGTTGGAAAATCTGCACAGATAGGATCGCATACTTGGTCACCCGATGCTATGGAGGGTCCCACTCCAGTATCCGCTTTGATTCATGCAGCTACTATGGTAACAGCTGGCGTTTTCATGATAGCAAGGTGTTCCCCTTTATTTGAATACCCCCCTACGGCTTTAATTGTTATTACTTTTGCAGGAGCTATGACGTCATTCCTTGCGGCAACCACTGGAATATTACAGAACGATCTAAAGAGGGTCATAGCTTATTCAACTTGCAGTCAATTAGGCTATATGATCTTTGCTTGCGGCATTTCTAACTATTCGGTTAGCGTCTTTCATTTAATGAATCACGCCTTTTTCAAAGCATTACTATTCCTGAGTGCGGGTTCGGTGATTCATGCCATGTCGGATGAGCAAGATATGCGGAAGATGGGGGGGCTCGCCTCCTCGTTCCCTTTTACCTATGCCATGATGCTCATGGGCAGCTTATCTCTAATTGGATTTCCTTTTCTAACTGGATTTTATTCCAAAGATGTGATCTTAGAGCTCGCTTACACTAAGTATACCATCAGTGGGAACTTTGCTTTCTGGTTGGGAAGTGTCTCTGTCCTTTTCACTTCTTATTACTCTTTTCGTTCACTTTTTCTAACATTTCTAGTACCAACTAATTCATTCGGGCGAGACATCTTACGATGTCATGATGCGCCCATTCCTATGGCCATTCCTTTAATACTTCTGGCTTTCGGGAGTCTCTTTGTAGGATACTTGGCCAAAGTGTGACCTGTTAGCCCATAAGTAAATACTGTGACGAAGGGGCTCTTGATCACCCGACACGATCGTACGAGGTCACAATTCACTCAACACGATCATCCGGGGTGAAGAAGAATTAGGGATCGGATGTGGGCGAAATTCCTGCCAATGGCTGAGATGTTCAGTCGACTCCCTCCCCCTTTGTGGGGGTCTAGACCCCTACGAGTGAGCAGAAAAGGGAGGAGGAAAGAGGCCCTGGTGAACCATAATAATTAGTGAACAAGTGTAAGCTTCGCTGCCCGACAGTATAGAGTACTGACCACACCGAGGGACAGGCCCTGAAGCGAAGGACGGGAACGAGCGGAATATATGTGTTCCAATTTCTGGCCTTGCACCGACCATCCAATGGACCATGGACTAAAGGGCCACTGCCTAAAAGGACTATGTCCAGGGGACCGCCGCCCCCCACAAGGTACATCTTGCGCCTATGGGCCGCTATAACTATCCAAGAAGACACTCGAAACTGGAAAGAAAAACAAACCCACCCGGTAGACTGCCAAGCTACAAGTCTTACGACACAGGAGCGGGATTCTCTAAAAAGCCAAGGTCGTGAGTGGCCAAGAGGGCCCACTTGGAGACTTGGGATCTCAGCGGAAAATGCGAAGGTTGCTTAAAGCCGGCCGGCCGATAGGCAAAAGAAAATCCACTAGTTTAGTTCTGATCTGAGTAGGCTCATAATAGGGAATACTCAAACCCTGGGAACCGGGGCCTGGCCATCCTTCGTTTGCGGTTGACGTTCCGGCAAAGTTTTTCCGTCGACAGTTGAATGTTTTGATCTGGTTCGATTCATGATCGCATCTTAAAATTAAAACGTTTTCCCGTGGGCCGACGCCCCCCTTTCTGGTATAACAAGCCAGGCATTGATCTATATCACTTCAGAAGAAAGGATATAACAGTACTTACCTTCGCCTTGGTAAGTCTAAGTGATATACAAACCCTTGCCTTGCGATCTAGGTATTCTGTTTTAGTTTTCCTCGACTTTTTGTAAAGGGCCTCAGTCTTCCATTTTTCAGCTTTTCATAAACACTCCTGCTCGAGCTACTCGGCTAACTCTGGTTTTTCGAAGAAGCCCTTGATTTGAAAAGAAAAATCAACACCCGATCAAAGATTTTTTTTTCTTTGAATACTAAAGGGAATTTTCAGGACCGGCGAGGCGGGAGGGAAGAGCGATCGCAAATCTCACAAATAAATTAAAGAGTAAACGTATGCGGTGGCTTCTAAACGAACTTATCTCCTACATCTGATCGCAACCAGGTACGTTTGGTAATTTTTTTTACAATTACAATAATGGCTATATACTTAACTTAAAAGGAATAGCATCAGCGTAATTGCTTTAAATCTTTTTAAAAGTGTTCATAGCTTTAGCAGAAAGAGAAGTTTCATCGGAAAGTTTGCTGAAAGAGAAGTTTCATAGGATGCGAGTGCTTACGGGTTACGGTCGAGAAGCTCAATTAGGGGCTAAAAGCCAAGTGACGCTCTATTTTAATTTCATTTCTGACGATATATCAGCTTACATAGAAGCCTTACTTGATTGTATAATCATTCTCATGAGAAGCTAAAAAGCCAGCTAAAGCAAAGAAATTGACGGGGCGGCGTATAGCTAAAGCACATGAGCTCAGCTCATAACTAAACTCGTATAACGAAGCTCTTTTTTATAAGCTTCCTCTTCCTCTGGCTCTACGCTTAACAACGCAAGCATTTATATCGTCAACTTCCTTAAGCTTTGGTCGAGCTAATAAATTTAATGACCTCTCGCATTCGCTCGAGTCATTCGCTTCGCCCCTCTCCAGTAAGTCGAGCAGGTGGAAACAACCTGAATAAGCTAATAAGCTCAATCGATTAAAAACCACTAAGAAAAGAAGATCTTCTTGCCCTATCACCGGGTGACGCTCGATCATTATGGACTATTAGTTAAAGAAAGAGTTACGGTTTCTAAGTTCAACCGCGGTCTGTTATAAGGAAAGGAGAGGGAGTGAAGGGCTGGCACAATATCTACTTTACTAAACTAAGAAGCGCCCGCGAGGGGAGCTGGAGGCTTGCTTAAGAGAGTAGGGAGCAGAAGCAGATGCCGATGAAGCGATAGCTCGTGAACCAGCTTTTGAAGTTGAGCTTGCTGGGACGGTTAGTCACCGATCCTGAACTCGGTGATGACGAAGGAATGGAAAGATATTCTTTTTATTTATCTGAAGTTGGTATTGGTATCTTTTTTTGGTCTTTCTGAGAATTACTGATTGTGCTTGTTGCATCCTTGCTCCTTTCTTTTCTTAATATAATTCTTCTTTTCAATTATAAGAAAAAGATGGGAATTGCTTGTTTATGAGGTGGCTTAAGTGCCGATCTTTTCCGTGACGTGTAGGCTTTCTCTTGTTCAATTAGGCAAGCCTCTCCCAGCGAGTTAAGAGCTAAAGAGTGAAGAGCAGAGTTCAGTATACTACACGAGCAGGGGCGCCCTTTTGAACCCGGCAAGTCGAGATGGATCCAATCCAGGGCTAGTCCCTAAGATATATAATATAGCTTTCATATAGTTATGACGCGACGCTCCTGCTAAAGCTTAATCAGACTCTGCGACGCAAAGACAGGAATCATGAAAAGGTTCGTTATTCAAGAAAAGAAGGAGAGGAACGAAGTAGCACATACAACTATGTCAATATAAGCTTCTCCGATGGAGATTAACAGTATATTGTCCATTGCATGTTGTTCCGCAGAGGCGGTGATATGATTCCTTGCTCCATCCAATATCGCCCAATTCACTCGTTACTACTACTTAATTTAATGGGATCATCATAACTAAATGATCGGGGTAACGCTTTTGTCACATAGCTAAGGGAAGAGAACAGCCACTACAGATGGGAATCGCCCTAACCTTAGCGAACTTTCTTTCGCCCTTCCTTTTGTTTTGCAAGCGCCACTATCTCATGACATGATACTATAAGATAAGAATACGGCACAATCGGAATTCTAAAGCATTTCATTTCGAAGAAAGGCTATCAGCGCTAATTTATGAATAGTTGGTTTGAGTTCTCTTTTTTATTTTTTGGATCCATGCAAGCCATTTCCAGTTGAAATCATAAGGTACCATCCTGTTCCAGCCAGGAAGACAGCTCTATCTCACAAGTTAGCTGGATCTTTAAAGCCAAAGGCAAGAAAAACTATATCAAATGATAATGGGCAAGCAAATTGAGTAAAGTTATCCTCATAAGGTAGCAGTTACCGCTGAAGGAGCAAAGACTCCAGCATCTGAAGTAGCTTCCATTGTCTCTATCATGGAACCACGAGTGTTCAGCAAACTCGACGACGATGACAAGAAAGTTTGCACACTGGTTTGCAAGGCTTGGGCCACTTGGTTACACCTCGCATGGTACGAACCTCAATTCGTCAGGTTCTAAGCGTCAGCAGATGAAGACTCATCGCAGCACCGCAGCAATGAGGGCTAGCCCATTGAAGAATCTTAGGTTGTAATATAATGTTGTTCGACAATCCGAACTACGATCGGGTCTGATTCTCCATAAAATTAAAATCTTTTTAATTTGTTTTAAAAATTCTCAATTTTATCAAAGCGATACCTCATCGTTTTCGCGGAATCCTTCTCTTTCTCATAAGAGCCAAATAGGTTCCCTTTTCCATTCTACCTCTAGCATGTTTGCATCCTCTAATTTCCCAAATCTTTCTCATATAATCATTCGCATCGACCCATTCTCCTCAAAAGCCAATGCCTTATGCATTTCCACCTTTTCTCTCCCCAGTCGAAGACTGAGCAAAGTTGAGACTCCGCGCAGTAGTTGGGAGAAGATGCGCTCTTCTTGCAAGATGTCTTTTGGACAAGACAATTCAGTTCACCCGATCATCTCAAAAGGACTTGAGATCATCCAGAAGATGGGATATACACCTGGAACCGGACTAGGAAAGGACGGAGCAGGAATGAAAGAGCCAATCCCAGTTGTTGACAAGAAGGATCGTCACGGTTTGGGATATAGGGGCAATAAGGATCATTTACCCCTGAAGAAGTTTCCTTTAACACTCAACGGTCAGTTTGTGTTGCAAGGAGATGAGGAACTTTACTACGAGTTCCCGGAACCATGGTGTGACCCACGGACCAAGGAATGGCTTCCTGGGTTGGAGATTTTCTTTGCTGAAGCAAGAGATCCGGAATTGATCAAGACCTGGTTTAAGGAAAAACCGGAAGTTCCCGCAGAAGACGAAGATTGGGTGAAGCACTTATGTTATGGTGTTCTCCGCAAGATGTTTCAGTTTGCCGATCCCGAAGAGCGAGGTTTCGATCCGACAACCTTAATGATACCTCCCTCGGACCACGTTTCCCATGATTGGAGCGTGGAGTGCAAGATGGATAACGGATCCTTGAATTTCGAATTATTCCTCGGAAACCACCAAAAAATCTTTCCCACCTCTCCAAACCATTCCTCTAACTCATCCGATGGATACGATACCGATAAATCGTCATCCAGCCTCTCCTCATTGCAACTATGGAGCTAATGAACCTTGGCCTTGGAGCCTATGCAACCCTTTCCTTGGCTTTCTTTCTCTACGGGCTATGGCTCACGAAATGGAACTGTAAATGGTTCTCCGAATTCTATTGATCATCTTCCTTCGGCTCCCTCGATCTGGTTCACGCATCCCTCTCCTTCTTGTTCTAATTCTAATGCGAGTCATTTCATCCCTTTGTCTCTCCTTTCCACCTGTCCTATCTTTTATTGGATGTGTTCCGCATCTAGCATATGTGCACTGAAACTATTCAGAAAAAGACAACTAAACAATGACAAATTGAGCTAAGATTAAGACACTTGCAAGTACTCTGTTTCTGTTTGAATTGATTGTTAAAGAACAAGGATAGGACCTTAACCAAAGCACAAAGCCAATGATTGAGGGTTGAACCTTGATCCCAGCACACAGCTAAGGACCCAAGCTCACTTCCAAGCACACAAAGCAAAGGAAGTTGTCTCAAGCACACAGCCAAGAGATTGCAACAGAAACAAGGTTTCAGTTTATGTTTTACTTCAAATCTGATTTGTATTTCATTAGGTGAAGGCCTTATATAGGCAGCAAGGATACATCTCAGACGTTTAGGATACATCTAGGGCCACAAGGGCTTACAACATGAAACAAAATAACAGCTACAAACTTGCAGAATTCTGACATAAAGTAGATAAAGTAGAAAGTAGTTTCTAAAGAGACAATCTTCCTTAATTGTTTGATCAGGTGTGTCTTGGGTGAAGAGTGGACTTTCAAGCTTGGGTTTGTGAACCAAACTGAAGTAGGAAGGCTCCCAAAGATGTGCTGAAGGTACCTCACGCATTGCTTGTTCAAAAGGGGAAGGTTGACAGTGACATATTAACTACTGCAGAAAAGGCTGAAATCTGGACAGTTTGAAGTTGTCCCTAAGCTAACTCTTTGTGTGTTTGTTTCTTGGAAGGGAAGTCCTGGGGAAAGTTGTAGAGGACCTTCCCAAGACATAGGTTTAGGGATTGGTTAGGCTTGTTTGCTTGGCTAAAAGAGGAAGGTTTGACAAAACAGCTAAACTGCTACATGTAAGGCTGTAACTGGACTGGTTCACTTGGGTTGTGTTTTGAGGGGTGTTCTTGACGTTTTCTGAGGAAGGTTTCCTGGACAAAAAGGTAGTAGACCCTCCCTAGTACCATGCCCCATAGTTGGTTTGGAGTCCCTAAGCTTGGAAGTTGCCCTGAGACCCTCCCCAAGGCACTGCTGCTGGCTGAGTTTCCAAAGGTTTTGTTGGCTTGTTTTGTGAGTCTGTTTTGTGGCTTGGTTGGTCTTGGCTCGTGGCATGGCTACCAGTGGCTCGTGTCTTGGCTTGCTTGCTTGGGCCTGGGCTATACAAAGCATTAAGATAGCTTTTGACATAGGGTAGGTTTGGCATTGAATCCTGGTTAGGCTGATCATAGGTTGATTGGTCTTGTCTTTGAGCATGGCATTGAACTCCTGTTGCAATATGCTAGTGGATTCCATCCGCTATCCCTCTCTCTTACCTAACTGCAGCTAGGAACGCCTTTATCTTATTCTTATATAGAATGCCGATCGACATCTTCCCAAACTTTTAAAGCGAGCCGGCTATCGCATCCTTTAACCTAGCCCGAGTAAGATAAGGTGCTATCGCAGCCCGAGGAAGAGAAGATCTTATCTTTATTTTAAGCGTATTATCATTCTCTTTGTCTTCTTTTTTTTTAATTTAAAATGTATTCTTACAGTAATGAAATAATAACTTTATTTAATATTTAAAAAGAGAAATGAATAAAAACAAAAATTAAGGGAATTTGGGCCCAACCCGGGAAATTAAATTACGTCCCCACCCTCAAGGAAGAAATCCTCAAACTGAGCAAACCATAGCATGGAATCAGAAACCAGGTTTGATGCGGGGTTTCATACAGGACCCTTGGCCTGAGTCCAATAAAAGAGCTAATTTCGCTCGCCATGAAGCTCACCTCGTTAAGGGAAGGTCCCTATAAAATAGATCAGACCCTTAGTTTTAATTTATGTTTATGGTAAGCTCGCATTTTAATTTACTTTTTTAGTATAGTAAGGCAGGAATGAAGTAAAAAGACAGGTCAGATGCAGAGTTTGGAGCCCCAAAATAGGTTTATCAAAATAGGTTTAGAAGGTTCCACTGGTAAATTCGTATTAGAAAGGTAGGCTTTTCAAAAGCAGATTTTTGATGTTTTACGATTTTTATAATAAGATAATTTAAATTCTTATTTATTTATATTTAATTAAATATAAATTTTAGTTAATAAAATATAAATAAAGGGTGGAGGGAACCGGATCCCTATGAGACGGATCCCGATCCCGAAAGAGTGAACAACGGAACGAACGAGCGAGAGGCGCTCTTTAGCGAGTTAAATGAAAGTTGCGAGCTGAGCTAGAGGAATGAATCACTGCAAGGACGGAGTGAGTCTAAGTGCTAGTTGGACAAATTAAGGATTTCAAAGTGACAATATTCCGCAAATGGCTATCCACATTTTAATTTTATAAAAAGAGTTTTACCGGGATTTTCGCTTGAAACCGATTTTACTCTCTAATCTTAATTCTAAAACGTTCATTTTACGTTTTCCCGTGATTTTTTGTGTCGAACCGATTTTATTAGTAAACAGGCCTCCGAATTTCTAAAAATAGACAAAACGCGGTCTTTTTCGTATCAAACCGATTTTATTAGTGAATCGAGGTTATAAAGTGTGACTTTTGACAAAAGCCGTGTTTTTCGGGCATCAAATGATGCTTTGACCTATGTTTCGGGGAATGAAGAAGCTCGGATATGCTTTCCTGACTGGTCCCGTTGAACCTACTTGTTCTATATTGACAGCTAATCTTATCTTATTATTCCACCTATGGGAAGAGAGGTGCGAAGCCCCTAGAAAGGATAATCCTGAACGTGTAAAAGGGTCACTTATATGATAAAACGATATTGTTGAGGCTATGCTCACTGACGCGCTAAACCACTTGACTTGCAACAAGAAAGAAAGATGATCTACCGATCGTGAACCATGCACCTGACGAAGTCCAACACACTCGCTTCGTAACATACTCTACCCTCGCCCTATTCTCATAAAGCTCCTTTCCTGCTCGTTTCTTTGGCTCGCCGGCTCGCTCCATTCATTACACTCGCTCATTTCACTCGCTTCACTCGCTCCACTCGCACCTTTCCTTTCGACACCTAAGCGAATCAACCGATCCAAAGACGCGTTGTGAAAAAAGGTGTTGCACGAAGATTTCGTGTTTTGTAAAAGAACGTGGTTTCTTGGTTCCCATCTACCTCGTTATGAGTAAAAAAGATTTGAAAGGAAGCATATTGGTACGTCCGTCCTTCTCTTTTTGGAGAAGTACAAACTCGCCGCAGCGGTAGGTTTACTAAATATTGGATTGGGTGAGATTCTTTGAGTTAGGAGGTTCGATCTGTCCACCCCGGGAACAACGAGATAAGCACTTGCTTGCCATATATCAATAGAAAAGAAGCAGCCTAAGAAAGGTTCTTAATTGATCAGATAAATGAAAGACTTAATGAGAGTTATGATAGAATAATGTAATGATACGAAATATAAAAAGAAGTGAGATAGCTTGCGTAGTCAGTCAGCGATCCTGCCACTGGTCATCCCATACCCGCACTTGCCTAAGTGCACTTGCTTAACCCATGGCTGAACTTCATTGCTAATGTCTGTCCAAAAGGGTTCTCTTTAGTGGTTTAGTTTCATCATCATAACAAAGAGGATCATCAACAACATCGTAAAAAAGTAAGCGCAGTGTGGACAAGCAAAAGAAGATAAGTGCAGTGTGGCTTTCGGGTGTGCGAGTTAGACGTTATGCTCAGGATATATGCGAGAGCGTGTGCGATTCAAGGGCTTCGCACCACAATAAGATATAGTAAAGTATTCCGCCTTTCTCCGATCAGGGAACTACGCAAACTTATTCATTCCGATCCTCTTCTTGTCAGTCTCGCCCCTCTCCTTCGTACCTCAGTCGAGCTATAAATAACCAAAAGGGCCTTTTAGGAGGCTAGGACTGGACCAAAGGAAGCATTTCTCAAAGAAAGAGACAGAGATGCAGTAGTTCCAGTTGAGTAGAGGTAGAGCAATTGGAAGAAAGATCATATCCTCAATAAGACATGTAAGTGAATATCATCATATAAAATATAACATTTAGCCAATAGAATAAGTTATCGCGCGCAGTCATGAGTCTTAGTAGGCAAAGGAGTGGTCAATCCAGCCCAGACTCAGCAAATCCAGAAGCAGCAACAGCAACTATACCGCCAGCAAGATGTCTTGTCCCACCGTGTGCATGAAATCTCATCTTACAAAAAGCTTATAGATGTAAGACAAATCCCGTATTAATAAATAACTTTATGATTGGTGCATCATATAGTAAAGTGTGTATGATTTATGCATCTGAGAAGTTTACAAGAAAGCAAACTCGGTCCCTACTTATTTAGACTGTAGTGCGCTAAATGATCAAATCTCATTACTTTAGAATTAAATTTGTGGGGCAAAACCTCACTCACATCAAAAAGAAAACGCATTCTAGAGGCTTGCTTAAGAGAGTTAACGTTAACTGGAGGGAAGAAGAAAAAAGTCAAATTCTATGGATACAACTTTTATCCTCTATGAATTATCTAGATCTCTTTCTTCTTCAATTGCGACTAGTCCCAATATAGACCCCAGCGTGAAGGCAAAAGCTGTTACTGCGCTTAATCAGGCCGTGGGAGCTACTTTAGAGAGTTGCCTTCTCAAAAGGGGTCGTGTAGCGAGCTCACAGGAAATTACCAGTATGGTTGAAAATTTTAATACCCCTCCGGATGACTTAGGAAACTTAACAAGCACCCTCCATGACTTGTTAGTTTATGGGGAAAATTATCGTATTATGGATAATGTCTTAAGTTTAGTAAGTCAACTGCCGCCCGGACCCGGAGGGGTCATGTAAGGATTTCTTATAGTAAAAAATAAAGTAAAATATAAAAATTAAATTTGAAAGAAAAAAATAAAAATAAAGAGGAAAGAGTTAATTTTAAAAGAAAGCTAATTCTTATTTGAATATTTATATTATTATTATGTTAGAAGGTGCAAAATCAATCGGAGCGGGAGCTGCTACAATTGCTTCAGCGGGAGCTGCTATCGGTATTGGGAACGTCTTTAGTTCTTTGATTCATTCCGTGGCGCGAAATCCGTCATTGGCTAAACAATTATTTGGTTATGCAATTTTGGGCTTTGCTCTAACCGAGGCTATTGCATTATTTGCCCTAATGATGGCCTTTTTGATTTCATTCGTATTCCGATCAAAGAAAGTGGAAGTCTAATAAAGAAAGGACCCCCTTTATTTCCCGCTTGATTTAGGAAAAGAAAGTTCTTAAAGAGAAAAAGGTTATGAAATAGCTTAGCCGAACTATAGAGGCTAAGGCAATAAAGGAAAGCTTTTTTTTTCAATTTCAATAAAAACCTATTTTAATGACTTTGGGAGGGAAAGGTAAAGCTGGCGGAGACCCCAGCTTAGAGTAACTGCCCGAGAAGGTCAGTGAGGTTCCAGCTGTAGTGAAATGAAGGATCTTTATTAAAGTTCACTATGGTTGGAAGAAGCCAGGCGGGAGTGAGCCGAGCGAGAGCAAAGCTAGTTCCAGTGGTGGGCTGTCGGTCTGGTCCCAAAGAAGAGTAGCAATGCTAGATTAAGGAGTAAAGCCATAACTCTTCCCTAAGCATTGAGCTTACGCGAACAAAGCAGCGAAAAAGGGTAGCCTTCCATGCCAAGCCAGCACATGGACCGGATTGGTATTCGAGGTGTAAACTACCTCGGCCCCTTTCTTCTGTCTTTGACTGACCACAAAAAAGACAACAAATAAACGGAGACGTGTCACCAAAGCAACACTTTCAGGATTAATTACAGGACATGGTGATCTTCGATCTCCACCATTGGCTTGACCTGAGGCATCGGGGACTCACCACAACCTCATGCCCATCCAGAGCAGCATCCTCTAATGAAGCCATAAAGAGAAGAAGAAGAAGATCTCACTAGTAACACAAAACAAGAAAGGAAGTAGAACCCTCGCAAAGGCCCTCTAACAGCTGCCTAAAGGAAAGAAGAGGGGAAATGGCAAGTACACACTGTGCACCACGATCTTGACGTTGCGGATGACGTCCGACACCTTAATCCTCACATAGTTAATCCCTAGACGGGGTATCAAATCCTGCTTCCTTGAGTTGGAAACAGGTATACGAGCGAAATTCCTTTGACTGAGATGCAGCATTGGCACTGGTTGGAGCAGCTGGACTCCTTGCCCTTATGGTTGGCACGTGAAGCAGAGGTTGTTTACACCTCAACCTTGCACGGAGCAAGCCACGTTTAGCTCATGAACGCAAACTCCTTGCTTCCATAACGACACATGTTCTAACTGCCTCGTCCGTAGGTATGAAAAAGGTTGTACGTGCTAAGTACATTAGTAAGATAATTCCTCCGCTATCGTTCATATTGGTACGCGTACTGACTTTCGTTTGCGCTTGAGCTTGAGGATTTCTCCCCCTTGGCGCATACATATATAATAATAAACCAACGCTTGACTTTGATCCTGGTTCAGGATCGGTGATCGCTATATGCTTAACCCAACTCCAATCTTCCTTTATTTACTTTGAAAAGGTCGAGTTGAAACTAGATTCATTACTAGTAAACCGATGGCCCGATGCAGGGTAGTAGGGTCGGCTCGCTTGAGAGCCCGCTCTTTCGGAGGTTGAAACAGATGTCTTTGATTTCAAGTTGACTTCAATAAGTCAATAAAAGAAGGATTGAGTTGGAGTAAAAAACGATAGGGACAGGCTTCTTTTTATTCTCACAACCAAGAGAGACCCCGTCTGTGATCCATGGATATCCGCACAATAGATAGAAAAAAGGCTGCTGGTTGGTTTCATTAGAAAGAGAAAGCTCTACTAGAACAAGAAGCAGAGGCGCCACTTGGGCTGTTAAAAGTATAAGTAAGATTGTTTGAATCTACAGATAGAGATATAAGCCCCTTTACCTTATATGGCACGGAGTTAGCTCTACTTTGATTTAGGAAAAAAAAATAGAACATAAAATTAAGGACTTCATAATGGATGGGTGTCAAGTGCAGCGCAGGAGCAGAAGAGGCTCAACTAACATAAGTAGGGAGAGGGGCGCAGGCAAGCAGGGTTACTTCTAATGCTAATGTGTGTTGTGTAGAGATCATTTGTTAGCGAGACGTGACTTAATTATATATTAATTATATATTATAAAGCTCAAACGCATGTGATCCTAGCCCAGAGGAAGACACATATACGGCGGATACACATATAAAGATAAAGGGATCTTAAGCTGGTGTGTGATCCGCTCCCTTCTTTTCTTCTTAGAGGGCAGACATGACGTCGGTTCCTGAACCAGCCAACAAAGCAGTTCCTGCCTTTTCAAGGAAAACGTCTTTAAGGTAGATTGGGGAGCCTAGAACGGCCTTTCCACTAAAAAGATGTGTAGCACTTGATCGCAGAATGAATGGAAGCAGCTGTGCTTGGGCCTGGGTTCTCTTCCTCTCCTTATTTAACATGATAGGACTGTCCTTGAGCCTTGAGCACAGAATGGATCGAAGGATGGGCTTGGGCTTGTACTTTAAAGAAGAGGCCGGCTTCCCCAATATATGGCTAAGCTTTGAATTGTCCATTAAGAAAGTCAATTCCCTGACAAGCATAAAGGTCCCGAAGAAAGCTCTAATAAGACAGGAAATGAGACAGGAAAGGAAGATATGCTTGCTTCCAAAGAGTTCACGATCAAAAGCTCAGGTCAAGAGGCTTAGGTCAAACTCCCCTGCTTGCCACATTGGTCCACGTTCTTAGCAAAAAGAGCTATTCAAAGATTCTTTTCAAGTGTACCAAAGGCGCCCATTTCTTAATGAGTTCACGAGCGAGAAGTTGCTCGGTCAAGTGAGTCAAGTGACTAAAATGTCATTAAATTCGAAATCAGATAAGCACACCAGCTGTGTGTGCACTGGATACGCCCTTTACTTTACAACACAGAATACGCAGACCCCGAACCTGAAATCTGAATGACCCGGTGAAGCTCCCGGCTGAGCGGGATTGACTATATTCCCTTACCCCTATGATATGAAAAGAAGAGTCTGGACCATTCTCTGGAAAACCATTCTCCGGAAAAAAAGAAGACACTCTCATACCCAGCTACCATTCAAGGATCAAGTCGAGGATCAAAGACCCCCGCGTCCGCGGAGACTTCTACTTTTATTTGATGAGACTTCTACTTTTATTTGATGAGACTTCTACTTTTCAAATATTTATTGTTTCTATTTATTGTACTTTTATTGTATTGCTATTGCTGCAGATATAGATGCTTCTTCTTTTTGCATAGATGCTTCTGGATTTTGCTCTGGCGAGATTTTTGAGTAAACCTCTCTCCTTAACCGACCAGCCGAACCGACCAGTCGAGTAGCTTCCTTCGCTAACCTACTCGTTTCGTAGACTACACTAAGGCTAGGATATTAAGACGAACAAGAAAGGAGAGGGCTTTTCTCTCTTTTTTCGTGGGAAATTGAGTTGATTAAATTTTTCACAAATTATGTAAAAGTGTTTTGAAAGAAGGGTAATTGGTTGAGGGAGGTAACTGGTACCCATTAACTGGTAAATGGAAACCCATCAACAGCCTCAACAGCTTCAAAAGCATCGAACTCAAAAGCAAATTATTCTTCAACCGATTAGCACTTGAGTAATGAAAAACGCGGGTTTAAGCAAAAAGTTCACATTCAATTTCATCAATTTAAATCTATTGGAAAGCTGTAAAAAATTTTGTATCGAAGCCTAATTGGTTTCAATCTTATAATTAAAAGAAAAGATAGGAATTTTTCTAATAAGCGGGTGAGCATTATAACTAGAATAACTAGAACAAGTGAAATGAAACAAGCCCTTGCTTGATCCTAGCTCTCGGAATGGAATGGGGTGGGATTCCACTTCTTTTTCTTTGACCTACTTTTTCTTCTTTATGGAATGGAATCATTCTATTGAGAGGGGTTTACAGGTGATACAGGAAAGCGCCAATGGCTAATGGCTGCTGCGGTTTACATCTGTAGCCATCCCGGAGGAAGAGAGGTAATTAGATTAGACAGGGTTCGCCGCGCAATTCCTGTGGAGGAAATAACGCACTTATAGGCCAGACTGCCGGCTTGACTAACAGCATGCTGCCGCACTAGAGACACAAAGAAAAAACCATGTCTCCCGAATAATCTCGGTACATATGGCGCAAGACGGTTTGACATATCGGGGCCTTTAATATAGCAAAAAACCTATATTATTGACCTATGTACCTACCTTAAGGGGGGCGGAGAACGAATAAAATGAAAATGCGGGTTGGCTTTTGCGAACGGAACGAGAGTATAGAGCTGTCTCTCTCATATGGCTTGGTCCCTGGGTTCCCTTCCCGAGCACGTGGATTGTATTCCTCAAACCTGAACTAAGGACAGTACTATAAGATCAGAATGCGACTAAGGAACGAACGGCTGTCTGGTGAATGATTGCCCGAGCAGACCAACAATATCGCGCGAGTGATATCAATCTCGTAATTGAGAGATACAATTCCAATAAAGAAGCTCCTTAATGATGAAACACAATCTTTGATTTTGATCAATGCTCTGAGAAAGAGAAAGAGCAAGGTTAGGTTAAGGTTACTAAAGAAGTTTGGCTTGCTTTCTTCTTAGTCAAAGCTCAGTTCTACCTGGGCCATTTACGAGATTGATTTGGAACTTAGGAAGTTAGGCCAGTACCTACGTCTCCAAGCCCTGTGAAAAGATAGGTGGGGTTGAGATTAGGGCGGCAACCTTACGTAGGAGACCTTTGTTAAAAGAGTTATGGGCCTTATTCAAATGGGGATCGAATTCATAATCCTTTCCTAAAATAAGTAAGATAATAATAGTGGAAAAGAATAAGCCTTAAATGAGGCGATGTCGTATGAGATTGCTTTCAAACTTCCGAGCCTTACTGAGAGATGGGCAACAGAATAGGTAGAATCGGACCGATATTGCAGTGAATACGAGCCTTGTTAAGTGCCAGTGGGAGAGTCTGGAGCAGTAGCTTGAGCCATAGCTGGGGATATAAGATAGAAGTAGAGCGCTTCTTGCTTGACATCGTTCCGAGATTGATAAGGAAATTTACAGGAGAATAGCGCTACCCATTTCGTAGAATCGCTTTCATCAGACTACTCTTCCACGTAATTTGATGTAACTGTTATGATTTTTTCTCGGATAAATATTTTTCTTAATAGATCCTAAAATATAATATAAGGATACTTATTATTATAACAAGGGCTGTAAAACAGCTCCCATAGGTGTTCAATAGCAAGGAAGGTAAAAAGTAAGTTATAGAAGCCCACAGCGTCTAATGCTTTCGGATTGGGTGAATAAGTAGCAACGCTAGAAGAGACCAATCTTGTCTAATCTAATATAGAACACGCTAGAGACCTATCTAATATAGTAAGTAAGGACGAGTAGCCCTCCTGTGCGACTGTTCGAACGACAACGTATGCCTTTAATATAAATATAATATGCCTGGGCATTGACTTAGGTAAAGCGCTTCTTGTGGATTATGAAATCGGATAAACAAGGATCGAATCTTACTCTCCCAGAGAGCGTAAGAAAAGGCCTCGAGGATGCCCTTCGTAAGGTGTTTCTAGGGCCCTATAAGCGGATCAGGACGAAACGAGGGTATAGAGTAAGGTGTTGGCGCAGGCTTCATAAACAGGCATAGCAACGAAAATTCACAGTGGTTAGAGATGGGCTCTGCCCTTACCTTTCCTAAGGACTTGGGCTAGCTGGCGGATTGATTTGATTGATCGGGTCGACGAGTGATTGGGCCCAAATAGAATAGACTTCTTATCTCCAACATAGGTTGCTTACTTGTAAAGGGAGAAGCCTTATCTCACAGGCAGGGATACACCCATCTAGTGAAGTAAGCTTGCTGCTTGCTCTTCGAGCTCATCCTGATGAAACTAGCGAGCGAAGTCCCGAAGCGAGTGTGTTGGAACTAAGGTATAGAGCGTTCGGAATACGGATGAAAGGCAGAAGCTCGGAAGACGAATGAGATTAATAATTCTTATTCATAAAGAGCTTTGACATTGAATTTATCTCGTTGGCTGACGAAACTTGTACTTATCCTTGCGCTTTGTCGATTAATTTACATATTTTATATGAAAACAAAGATAATGGAACACAAGGCTTCCCATTTACTATGCAATACAATTGGTCCTGATCTAAAAACGCAGGAACATCAAACTCCGCTACATACTTTCGCCCGCTCATTCCAACCGTGGAATCAGCCGCTCCAAAAGGCATTCAATGCTGCGAGGGACTCGCTGCTGTTCAGTGAGTCTGTCTCCTCTCATGATTGGTTCGACAAACGTAAGTTCTTGCTCCTATTGATACAAACCTGCTCCCTCTGAAGTAGCTTCACTCGCTCGAGCTTTAAAATGAAACCCCCTCTTCGCATCCGCTCGAGCCTGCTATCGAACCCTCTCCTTCTTGTTCTAATGCGAGCTTTATAATTATAATGAAACCCCCTCGGGGATGGGTTAGCGCGCACATAGAATATCATGAGCAAGAATGTGCCGTGACCGAAGCAAAAAGAAAGAATTCTAGTTACCAGCAGCTCAAATCAAGATTGAAGTTTATGATGGCGTTGAAGCTATATTCTCTTATTCTTTTATAGGTAAAAAGTCAGAATGAGAATTAAATGCAGTGCAAGCACTAAGCAATTAAAAACCCCTGTAAGTCGATACTACTTCATCCCTAGGAAGATAAGCACTTTAAATCTATTCGAGTTTAGCTTATTGAATTTTAATAAAATGAAAATATGTCTATGTATGCTTAGTAGAGGTTGTTCATACAGGCGGGGTTGGGTGTCGATCCTTTCGACTTCCCATCACGTACCCTCACCCGATCCATTGTCATCCCTAATCTCATTCTCTGTGCAACAGCTAAGTCAATTTATGCAGTCGCCAACCTCTGACCATTGGCAAGCAGCTAAAAGAGTGCTTAGATACTTGAAGAGTGCACCAGGGCAAGGTATCCTACTTGCTAATTCCTCTGCAGCTAGGCGCCTATTGTGACTCAGCTCAATACAAGGCATCATGCCCTTACACCAGAAGATCAACCATCGATTATGCTTCTGTATCTTATTGGGACATTCACCAATCTCTTGGAAGTCTAAGAAGCAAAGTGTAGTGGCCCGCTCATCAGCAGAGGCAGAATACGGGGCAATGGCATTAACAACAAGTTAAGTTACTTGGTTAATGGCTCTACTCAAGGATCTAGGACTGAAGTTCTTGTCATCAGCTTCCCTCAAGTGTGACAATCAGGCTGCTCTATCTATTGCCGCAAATCAAGTCTATCATGAGAGAACAAAACATATTGAAGTGGCCCTATTGGAATACCGAATACCAGCACTTCATACGAGTGCCAGGTTGCTCAAGGCATAGTAAATCCTACCTATGTACCATCTCACAGCCAACTAGCAGATGTTCTCACCAAGCCTATGAGAATCCAGTGGGACATCACAACAAGTTACTAGGCAAGATGGGAGTGATGAGTTGGCAAGAATAATTTTATTTTCCCTGGGCTAGATGCTAGGTAAAAGGGTAGGCTTCTAAAGCAGACTTTGATCCCGCCCTTAAGCCGCGAAGATTTCCGCGAGAAGGGGAAGATCTCACACGCCGGTTCTTCTTATTCCAGCTCTACCTGTAAAAGTGGGTCCATTCTTTTACATAAATACAAGGAAAGATTCATATATATAATTAATTTAATTAATTGGTGGGATCCCTGTTTCCACCATCAGCTAAAACTCCATCATCAACCGCGGCTTCATCAACATGAACCAGGACTTCTTCGTCCGTTGCATCTTCGACGTCTGTGTCCGCGTCTTTGTCTTTGTCTCTTTCTTCGTCTTTATCGGCAAGTGCCTCCTCTTCTTTGTTCTCGTTGAAACATGCTGGCATACTCCAAAAAGAAGAAAGCAAATTACATGTTCTTGGTGACTGCTTACCATCATCATCATTAGAATTAATATGCTATATCCCAAAACAAAAAGAGAATCTAACCTACTTTGCTTGCAACGAGTGGCCTGCAAACTGCCTTATGATATGAGCAGAGGATGCGCTTTCATTCTTAATGTACGAAATATAATTTATCGTATGTAATTTAATTTGACCTCGGAGTTGTTCAAAGAAAGATAAAAGCATCTTTAAAAGAAGTTCTGGTTGGTGGAGATGAAGCGTTTGCTGATCCTGGAAACTGAAGTGAAGAAGGGTTCTTGAGTCAAATGCGACAAGTTGAACGATGTCACAAACCAGATAGCGTTTGTGATCCACCAGCAAGAAATATAAAAAAATATAAAAGAATAGCAGGAACAGGAAAGGCAGCAAGAAGGTGTCACCAAGATGCTACTTTTTTTATTTCTTTCAAATTTAAACAATACAATAAATGTCGTAAAGAGTAAAGAATTAAATCAAGTATTCAATCAAGTATCAAGTAAAGTATCGTACATTTAAGAAATGTAAATAATAAATTAATAAATAATATCATAAGAAATATAAATTCTTTTTTAATCGAGATTGGGGTGGTCGTCAGTGTACTTTATTTTCTTTCGTAAAAGAAAGTTGCAAAACAAAAAGAATGAAATGGCCGAGGCTTCGCGTGCATAAAAAAGAAAGAAAATAAATATCTATAATGGACCCGATATCCCCCTCTTCACCATTAGATGTTAACTCCAGTTCTGCGAGTGTCGCTAGCTCCATTATAGAGGGCAATATTCAAGCTGGTATTTTTAATGACCACCCGGGGCTGAACCCCAGGGAGGAGGCTGTCGTTGAACGACAATGTATTATCCGGGAACAATTGGAAGAATTGACTGGTGATCCCGACAAGGCTGAAGCTATGGCCGAGGCTTTGCATGGGGAGAGTGAGAATATTGAGTTTATGGATCACATTGTAACGGATTTGGACACAAACGGAGTAGCCAGTGAGTCCTATAGGGAAGCTCTGGCGCTAATAGGGGAGGTGGTGCCCAACAGCCCACTTGACCAATTTGCCATTCTGCCATTGATTCCTATGAAACTCGGAAACTTGTATTTCTCATTCACAAATCCATCTTTGTTTATGCTGCTAACTCTCAGTTTGGTCCTACTTCTGCTTCATTTTGTGACTAAAAAGGGAGGAGGAAACTCAGTACCAAATGTTTGGCAATCCTTGGTTGAGCTTATTTATGATTTCGTGCTGAACCTGGTAAACGAACAAATAGGGGGTCTTTCCGGAAATGTTAAACAAAAGTTTTTCCCTTGCATCTTGGTCACTTTTACTTTTTTGTTATTTCGTAATCTCCAGGGTATGATACCTTATAGCTTTACAGTTACAAGTCATTTTCTCATTACTTTGGGTCTTTCATTTTCAATTTTTATTGGCATTACTATAGTGGGATTTAAAAGAAATGGGCTTCATTTTTTAAGCTTCTTATTACCTGCAGGAGTCCCACTGCCGTTAGCACCTTTTTTAGTACTCCTTGAGCTAATCCCTCATTGTTTTCGCGCATTAAGCTTAGGGATACGGTTATTTGCTAATATGATGGCCGGTCATAGTTCAGTAAAGATTTTAAGTGGGTTCGCTTGGACTATGCTATGTATGAATTCTCTTTTATATTTCATAGGAGATCTTGGTCCTTTATTTATAGTTCTTGCATTAACCGGTCTTGAATTAGGTGTAGCTATATTACAAGCTCATGTTTTTACGATCTTAATCTGCATTTACTTGAATGATGCTACAAATCTCCATCAAATGAGGCGAAGAGAAAAATATAAAAAAATAGATAAATTCTTATATTAATCTTAATTAAAAAAAGAACTTCTTTATTTTGAGTAAAGGGAGGCATTTTCTTATTATTATTAAGTGCGCTTGCCGAAGGAAAAAGATGGGATTGGGGAAAAAGAAGGGGGGATAAGTTCACTTCTTCCCAAAGCCTGTTTATGCAGCTTCTTTGCCACTTCATTGTTACCTTGTTAGCACGCTGAAACATCCTAAATGCGGTTTATACTCCCTTAAAATAAGATAGGGACGACGAGCCAGTCCTTCTTGTTAGAGAGGATGTTAGAGCCAGGCTAGCGCCCTTAAAAGAGAAGGAAGAAGATGCAGCGAGTGTAGTTAACTTAGCGAGCATCTTATCTCAGGTAACCGCTCTTTGATAGGTGGGCATTCTAGCACTTAAGCCATAGAGGAAGCCACTGTGCTTGGATGAGACGAAGCCTTTCATGCCCCAACTAACTCCCTTCCCTTACTTGCTTGCTTACCGGACAAGATTGATTGGAAAAGAAAGGCAAGACTGGACTTCACTCTGCTCCCATATCCATTTTAAAAGCCAGCTGTTAGCCTTCAAATGAAGCAAATCCGGCGGATATAGCCAAAGCGGTTGTTGGAGAACGGACAAGACGCACCTTAGAAAAGACGCCCTAAGTTTCCTTCTACTAGAACTCTGATTGTGATGCCAAAGAAAAGGACTTCAACCTGCTCTCCTTTCTTTGCTGCCCAGCTTTTCAGTCTAAGCGTACTCCCCAACAGGCTCAGAGAAGAGCTTAGGGCTTTCCTCGGCCATTGCTCTTATTTTATTTGAAGCCCCTTCCTCTCGCTACATCAACAGCTGGCTCGTAACACACCTTCCTCTCGCTCCGACCCCTCATACTATAAGCGGGGAATCATCAACCCGATCCAGTCTTCTTTCTAGGGATTGGTTCTGTTCACTCCACTCGATCAATCTCTCAGTCATCTTGGGCAATCAGGAACCGATGCGACCAATCAATTTAAAAAGGTCCAATCCTAGGGTGCATTCTCTCATTCAAGGTGCTATCCTATGATTGGGCATATACGGGGGAAAGAAAATATAGACTCTAAGACCGATCTTCTTATTAGATCCATGCTTTCACCATTTTAATTTGATATAGGTCAAAAGCAGAGTGAGGTCCTGCCCCAACTTTTTTTTTAGTAAGGCAGACTTTGCCGCCCCAATAAATCATTTAAATATAATATAAAGAAATCGCTTTCTAAGGTTCTTTTTCTTCGTCAGCTGCTTAGGAAGAAGGTTCAAAGGCTGAGTTTGATCATAAAAGAAAAGAGGGAATTTCACTCGCTTGTTACGTTTTACAGAGAGTTGTCCCGTGGCAAAGATCCCAATCTCAACCTTTGTTTGCGCGCATTGGCTTCAGAAAAGAGTCTTTCCTTCTCAGACATAGGAAGGAGTTGGTTGACCTGATGATGGGTCTAGAAGTCCTGTTCCCGATGGGTCTAAGGGAAGTCCTCGATACACATAACCCGAAGCTCTTGCAAATCAAAAGGCAGGATTGGCTATCCCTCTTACTTACCAATTAATATATTTTATAGACTAGGTATAAGACCACGATCCTAGAATACTCGACCCAAAGGGCGAAGCGGAGGTAGTTTCATTTTCTAATTGTAAAGCTCGAGGGAATCCGACATAGACATACATATACGTATAAGTTAGAAGTAAGGATCAAGTAAGTCAGGATCAAGGGAACCTCTGTCCGATGAGATTCTACAACTGATTCATCCCCATCAACTTCCACGTTGCTTTCTTCGACTGCGTCCGGAGATAGAAATTCAAGTGGTTCATCCGGTTCGTCTGTAAATCCCTCTTTTTGTTCTTGAAAGGTGCTCTTGAAAAGGTGCTTCTTGCTCTGGGAAGAGAGAAACCTTTCTCCTTAACCGCCCTTTATAATTTCAGTGCGATGCGAATAGTTTCTTTCATACCCGTTACACTCGTCGTTCCTTTATCTTTATGTAATGTAGTCCATGGCAAGGTACAAAGGAAGGGAAGCATAGCAGATGCCGTCTGTCTTCCACGGCACGTATTTACGGTGGGGAAAGCGTATCTAACCTCTTCCCTCGAAAAAGAGAGCGTTTAGCGCAAGAATCCATTGCTAAGCGGGAAGCGTAGCCTCAGGATGACTAAGGACAAGGCAAGGCACCAGATGGAAAGAAGGCTAGGGCTAGGGCTACTTAAAAAGATTTATTGATTGATGACTCTAGGTTTGACTCTTCTTTTTTCAATTATCATTTTTATTCTTTATTTTATCTTTTAAATTTAATTTATAATAAAATATAATTAAATTTATTAATTTAATAACTTACAGAATTTTAATTCCTTACCTAAAGTATCGAAATTGAGTCTAAAATTGGTGAAGGTTGTGAGGCCTTTCTTGGATGCATGTCTTGAGTATTGGGACCCAAATTTGCACGTGTTTGCCTTTCCTGGAGGCGATATTTATCTGTCTTCCGAAGAAATAGCTGCCATTGGAGGATGAGAACTAGATGATGTGCCAGCTATACCCCTTAGCTTCCAAGGATATAAGAATAAGTTCACGGACCTTCTTGGTTTCACCAAGGCTGAGGTAGACTGTAATGTGACCTCAAAAGGTGTTCGTATGCATGACTTTGTTGATCGATTTATAAATAGGAAGGACCCTTCTTTATCATATGTTGTGAGACGTAGGGCCTTTGGATTTTGCTTACTTCATTGCTATATATTTCACGGCCATGTTGACAAGGAGATGAAAGAGGATCCTCTTTTCCTGAGCCTAGTAGAACAAATGGAGCTGCGCAATAGCCTAGCATGCCTTTGTTTAGGGGAGATCATTCTTGGCTTGGATAATAGAAAGGTGAACCGAGAATTTCTGTATCTGGGAAGTCCTATTATTTTGCAGGTAAGAACCTTTCTCTTTTTTTTGTATCTCAACTGATTGTTTTTTTTCTTGGCCTTGGATAACAGCATGTTTTTTTTCGTTTTTATTTCTTTTTCGTTTATTATTGTCGTTTCTATTTTCGTTTTTTTTTTTCGTTTGCTACAGATATGGCTGATGAAATGGCTGCGGTTGATCGAGCCCCAAGTTAATGTGCCAGGATATCGTGCTCGATCAATTTCTATGAGAACAAGGCTCTACATGGTGGACTTCACCCGGATATGCAACTATTTGGAAAATAAGCTGAAGAGTGCAGGTGGCCCGCTGATTCGATGGATCGTGCCACAGTGGCATCTTTGGTCAGTCACTGGGGTATCATCTCTAGACCCGACTCGGTCAATTTGCATTCCTGGCATGGAATTTATGATATGTGTATTTCCATAGACATTTTTTAGGCAAGCGGGCCTTAAACAGAAAATCCTGAGACTTGAGACCGTTCCCGAGACTGCCTTGGTATATTCTGCAGAATCTTGTCGAGAATGGGCCACTAGGTGGGCTCAAAGAAACATGTGGTATATACCCGTTCCAGTTGGCTCTTTATCGGTATCTGGCTCATACTTGAAATGGAGAAAGGCTAGTACTCCTGTTAAACGTTAGAAGCTGAGGAAACGCGAGCCTGTAGATTACAAGATCCGTGATCGTGCCTATCGCAAGCCCGATACAAAGATAAATTACCCAGACTAGGCTAATAACAAATTAATGTAATTAGGGAAGTAGGGGTCGATCCTCAGGGAGATGGTGTTTCCTATAGAATGTGAAATGTCTCGCAATTTGGTCTTATCTAACGAATATCTGGGTTTTGGGATTTTAATTTCTAAGCTAATAAAAGGCATAAATGAAAACGAAATAAAAGCAAATGGAAATGAAAACAATAGAGCAAGTGATGAATTAACAATGATAAAAAACTTCTAGGAAAGTAGGTTCACACATGTAGATTAACATATTGATGCAATTGGATATGGAACATGCAAATAATTCATTGTGAGTTCGTAAGAATGATGTGTTCATTACAATCATAGATCAGATGGTGGAGTGTAAACTACTAAGGCTTACAAGTTTTAAGGAAACTTGAATAACTTGACTCAAACTGAGAACAATGTCAAGTAACAAATGGATGTTGTTTTAGAGAGGGTGAATTGTTTAGCTGAAAACTCAAGGGATATGACTTAGAGACACTCCTCTACAGCAAGGCACAAGAGAAAGGACTCAAAGACTGGTTTTAGAGACAAATTTCAAGTGTTACAGCAAAGCACAAACACTCTAGACTAGACTCAACAGCAAGCAAGTTAACCACAGCAAGGCACAGATATAACTTGACTCACAAGACAAGGCACTGATCAAACACCTTGAAGATGTATCAGGCTTGTTTCAAACTACAGCTCTTAGCACAAGTTTGATAGATTTGAAGGATTTCTCAAAGTTAATTCATTCATAAAGTCTCCTTACAACAACATACAAGACCTCCTTATATAGAGAGGCTGATATCTTGTGAACCATTGGATGTATAAGTCATCCAAGGGCCAGCTTAAGATCTAAACTACTTCTACTGACACTAATTAAGAACCTCACAAGAGGACGAGTTTAACAACTAGCTAGTACAGACACAAGAGACACAAACAGACTGATGCAAAAAAAAGCAATAAAGCAGTTTTTGTATTTTTCCTGAAATAGAACTCTGTTGTTCTTGTTGTCTTGTGCTTTGCTCTGGGTGTTTTGTTGCTCCTTGGAACTCTCCACTCTTATGAGGACGTAGATAAACCTGCCTTAGATGAAGACAAGTTGACTTAGGCAAAAGAAAACATCATCTGAATATGTACTGTCTCTGCTATGCTGCTTACTGGACTCTAGCTTTGGGGTGTCTGTTTCATGGGTTTTTGCTAGACTTCAAAATGGTTTGTCCTGGGCAAACTTGTAGCTTAGAGGGTTGGCTTGATGGTGGGATTTGGTGGGGGTGGTTGGGATGCCCTGGTGTACCTCCTAGCTGTAGGATTTGTTGATTGGTCTGCCTGGGCCTGAATGACTTTGTTTCTGTCTTGTGTGGGTAATGTGGGTTGTGTCGGGGTTTGGTATGGATTGATAAGCCCTGGGCTGTCTTCCTCATTTGTGTGGCTTGTCCTGGCTTGATCTTGGCTTGTCATATCTTGTTGTTTAGACCTTGTAACTCTAGCTTCCATCTGAGGGGCCCTTGGGGTCAGGCCTGCCTTGTTTGTGGCTTGATCATCAAGGCCCCTTGGGTGAGCTCCTGCTGCAGCCTCCCCAGGTTGAAAAGGGCTTGACCTCAAGCATGTGTCTTCTTCTTCCTCAGAGTCTTCAAAAAAAGGACTAAGATCTCCAACATTGAATGTCCCATGGACTGCATACTCTCCTGGTAGATCAATTTTGTAGGCATTAAGACCTATCTTCTCTATAACTTGAAAAGGACCATCTGCTCTAGGCTCTAGCTTGTTCTTTCTCTTGGAAGGGAACCTTTCTTTCCTTAGGTTGATCCATACTAGATCTTCTGGTGCAAAGTCTTTCTTGGTCTTAGGAACCTTGGCATTCTTCTTGGATAGATCATTAGCTTTCTCAATTTGTTTCCTGACTGATTTATGGAGTTTTAGCATTTGTTCCACCCTCTTCTTGGCATCATAGTGGACTTCTGACCTGCACACATTAGACAAACTCAAAGGCATTAAGGGGTTAGTACCATAGACCACTTCAAAGGGGGAGTGGCCTGTGGCTGCTGATGGAGCTCTATTGAAAGAGAACTCTGCTTGAGCCAACTTCAAGTCCCAATCCTTGAGAGATTTGCTGACTATACACCTCAAGATCCTTCCCAAGGTCTTGTTGGTCACCTCAGTTTGGCCATCTGTTTGAGGATGATGGGAGGTACTAAACAACAACCTAGTGTTAAGCAGCTTCCACAATGTTCTCCAGAAATGGCTCATAAAATTTGTGTCTCTGCCAGATACAATAGTCCTTGGGACCCCATGTAACCTCACCACCTCATCAAGGTATAGCTCTGCTACACTCACAGCATCCTCAGTCTTCTTGCAAGCAATGAAATGTGCCATCTTACTGAACCTATCCACAACCACCATGATAGAATCTTTCCCTCTTGCTGTCCTAGGTAATGCTACTATGAAATCCATACTTACATCTTCCCAAGGCCTACATGGGACTGGTAGGGGGGGTGTAAGGTCCAGCTTGAAAAGAACTCTTAGCCTTTTGACAAACTCCACACCTTCTGAGCACTATTTGAACTTCTCCCATCATCTTAGGCCAGTGGAATTGATCCTGTAGTATGTCCACAGTTTTATGAACCCCAAAGTGTCCTCCAAGGCCACTTCCATGTACCTCCTTGATCAATAGACTCCTATAAGATCCTCTGGGAGCACACAACTTGTTTCTTTTGAACAAGAATCCATTTTGCAGGGTGTAGGGTGAATCAATGGTCCTTGTTCCCTCTCTCTGTGCTAACCAATCTTCTGCAAAGTCTGGATCTTCCTGATACATATCTTTCATGAACTCAAAGCCAAGAACCCTTTGCTCATCAACTCTCCAACTTGCTTCTGCAGCTCTTGTGTAGCCTTAGGATCACATCTATAGGCTGGTCTATTAGGTAGTACAGACCCTGGCACAAGGTCTATTTGGTGTTCAATTCCTCTTAAAGGGGGTAAGCCATCAGGAAGTTCCTCTGGGAACACTTCCTTGAATTGATCAATGAGGGGCTTAACTTCTGCAGGGATTACCTTAGACTCCTCTTCCTGAACTTCCTTTGATAGCAGCATTAATATAGGTTGCTCTTCACTACACTCTTTAACCATTGCTGACTCAGATAGAAACAAGACTCCACTAAAATCTTCAGCCATACTAGGACTCCCATAGCTCTTCTGATGTGGTGGCAAGGGGGCTAATGTCACCTTCCTGCTCCCATGCTTGAAGGAATAGGTGTTGCTTCTTCCTTGGTGTATGGAGCTTTTATCAAACTCCCATGGCCTTCCTAATAGCAAGTGACAGGCATCCATTGGAACCACATCACACAATACTTCATACTTGTACACACTTCCAATGGAGAAAGGGACCATACATTGCTTATCCACCTTAACCTCTGCTCCCTTACTCAACCATCTCAACTTATAGGGATGAGGGTGTTCTTGAGTGCTCAACTTCAACTTATCAACCATAGTAACAGAGGCCACATTGGTACAACTACCTCCATCTATAATAAGGTTACAAACCCTTCCTTGTATGGTGCATCTGCTTCTGAAAATGAGGGATCTTTGATCCTCCTCTAATGGTATATGTTGTGAATGCATTACTCTCCATAGGACCAAGCTGTGGCTTGTGTCAGGGAGTGCCACTATTGCGTCCTGACTAGACTCTTCTTACTCACTCATTACTTCTTCAACCTCAGGCTCATCCCTTTCATATTCAACTAGACCTTCTTTCTCCCAAGCCTCAACCTCCATTATAGTTAAGGTCTTCTTAGAAGGGCAATCCTTCCTGAAATGTCCATAGCCTTGATGTAACACCCCGGCCCAAACCTTGGGTCAGGAGCGGTCACTCATGATAGCTCTCCAGGCTGTGTACATGGCCCACAGATCAACACAGGTCCTTTCCAGCGCATTTTGTCCTCACTCATGCACATCCCGGGAACCTTCCCAGGAGGTCACCCATCCTAAGACTACTCTCAGTCAAACACGCTTAACTTTTGAGTTCTTTTGCATGGATGACCAGAAAAGAAAGTGCACTTTGTTGATATGAGTAGTACTTACAATCCCTTTAAGCACTAGTCATTTAAACTTATCAATGGACCTCTTCAACGAACGTGGGGTGTTACACTTGACATTGGAAGCACCTAATTCTGTTCTCAGTCAATGAAGTGCTTGGCTTTTGACCCATGATGCCCTTTCCCTTGTCTAAGGTAGGTGGGGGTGCTGTCTTAGGGGTATCCATGGCTCTAAACCCACTATAAGGTCTGGTTTGAAAAGGCCTAACAGGTTTTGGTGTAACAGGCTTAGTCTTCCCTATCTTCTCAATTCTCAGAGATAAGTTGACAACATCATCAAATGACCACAGAGGTTGCATCCTAACCTTGTTAGCAATGTTCTTATCTAGACCCTCTAAGTACCTAGCAATCCTTTGCTCAGGTTTCTCATTTATATCACACTGTAAGGTGAGTTGTTCAAACTCTCTCAGATAAGATTCAACAGGTTTGTCTCCTTGTTTCAACTTAGACAACTTGATAAACAGATCCTGGGTGTAATCCTTAGCAACAAATTTGTCTAACAGTTTCTTTTTCAGTTTAGTCCAAGACTTGATGGGTTCCTTACCTTCCCTAGCCCTTAACCCTTTCATAGTTTCATACCAAAGGGAAGCATACCCTTTCAGTTTAAGGATGGCTACTTTAAAAGACTTAGAATCATTGTATCCTTTGTACTCAAAGATCCTTTCTACTTCTCTTAGCCATTCTAACAAGTCATCAGGATTAAGACTACCAGAAAACTCAGGGATATCTACCTTAAGATGCTTGTCTGTGTTCCTGTGGATGGAAGCTCTGCTTCTTGTTGAGTCATCTGAGTCTGGATACTCTTCATCATCAGGTGGCCTTCCTCTGCCTCCTCCTTGGCCTCTTCCACGTCCTCTGCCTCTTCCTCCAGCAAGCAAATGGTTGCCTATTACCTGGTCCAGGGTTCTGGTTAGGGTGGTTACAATCCCAGCCAGATCCTCCATCCTTGCTTCTACTCCTGCCAGTCTCTCTTCACTCATTGGGCTATTTTTGTGTTTTTAAATGTAGTTAGGGAAAATGAACTCACTAAGACTCTCAACCAAAGCTCTGATAACCAATTTGGAGTGTAAACTACTAAGGCTTACAAGTTTTAAGGAAACTTGATTAACTTGACTCAAACTGAGAACAATGTCAAGTAACAAATGGATGTTGTTTTAGAGAGGGTGAATTGTTTAGCTGAAAACTCAAGTGATATGACTTAGAGACACTCCTCTACAGCAAGGCACAAGAGAAAGGACTCAAAGACTGGTTTTAGAGACAGTTTTCAAGTGTTACAGCAAAGCACAAACACCCTAGACTAGACTCAACATCAAGCAAGTTAACCACAGCAAGGCACAGATATAACTTGACTCACAAGACAAGGCACTGATCAAACACCTTGAAGATGTATCAGGCTTGTTTCAAACTACAGCTCTTAGCACAAGTTTGATAGATTTGAGGGATTTCTCAAAGTTAATTCATTCATAAAGTCTCCTTACAACAACATACAAGACCTCCTTATATAGAGAGGCTGATATCTTGTGAACCATTGGATGTATAAGACATCCAAGGGCCAGCTTAGGATCTAAACTACTTCTACTGACACTAATTAAGAACCTCACAAGAGGACGAGTTTAACAACTACCTAGTACAGACACAAGAGACACAAACAGACTGATGCAAAAAGCAATAAAGCAGTTTTTGTATTTTTCCTGAAATAGAACTCAGTTGTTCTTGTTGTCTTGTGCTTTGCTCTGCGTGTTTTGTTGCTCCTTGGAACTCTCCACTCTTATGAGGACGTAGATAAACCCGCCTTAGATGAAGACAAGTTGACTTAGGCAAAAGAAAACATCATCTGAACATTAACTGTCTCTGCTATGCTGCTTACTGGACTCTAGCTTTAGGGTGTCTATTTCATGGGTTTTTGCTAGACTTCAAAATGGTTTGTCATGGGCAAACTTGTAGCTTAGAGGGTTGGCTTGATGGTGGGCCATGGTGGGGGTGGTTGGGATGCCCTGGTGTACCTTCTAGCTGCAGGATTTGTTGATTGGTTTGCCTAGGCCTGATTGATTTTGTTTCTGTCTTGTGTGGGTAATGTGGGTGTGTTGGGGTTTGGTATGGATTTATGAGCCCTGGGCTGTCTTCCTCATTAGTTTGGCTTGTCCTGGCTTGATCTTGGCTTGTCATATCTTGTTGTTTAGACCTTGTAACTCTAGCTTCCATCTGAGGGGCCCTTGGGGTCAGGCCTGCCTTGTTTGTGGCTTGATCATCAAGGCCCCTTGGGTGAGTTCCTGCTGCAGATGGTGTAGCAGGCTTTTAGGCAATTTACTAGGTCTTAATCTACCATGTCATGCTTTGTCTATTCAATTCACGTATCTCTACCTTTGAAAAGAATTCCATTCTAGTCAATGATTTTGATTAGGAATCGTCAACTATCGTTAAAGTCCAAACATGCATAGACACAATGTTTTAAAAGCACAATTTCTTTTATCCAATTAACATCTTTTAATCAATCTAACATGGATACCCTACACCCTAGAAAGGTGACTACTCACTGATGGCGGTGTTTAAATATAAGATTAAGTAAATAACAAAAACTAGGATAGACATGTTTATTTGATTTTGACAATAGTTTAAGACTCTTTATATGACGATTATAACGACGCTAAATTGATAATCTAATGAAATGAAATGACGATTATAACGATACTAAAATGAATCTAAGATAACATGGATGGAAAATAACAATCAAATAGAAAACATAAAGACATTTAAACAAAAGATAAGATAGGAATACCTAGATGACGATCAACAACGATAATGATAACAATAATAGAAATCCCTTGCTTAGAATAGTCGTTCCATGAATCACAATACTTGAACCAAATAAAGTAGATTACAAAGATGAAATTCTTATTGATCTAAGCTAATGTTTTGATATAGAAAAGACATAAATAAACTAAGAACTAAAGATGAATAAGAAGAAGAAAATGAGAGAAGAGAGGCTAGTTCTCCCTCCTCCTAAACTAGGTTTTCTAATCTAAAGAGAATTGTAAGAAGAGAAGAGAAGTGAAGTATGAAGAGATGTGTTGAAGTGTGGTGGCTGAAGCTCTTTATTTAGCGTTAGGGTTTCGTGGGAAAGGAGTCAAGCATTGAACACATAAGACAAAAAGTAAGAAGTCGAAGCAAAAGTGCGGATTAGCAGACATCCCTGATCGGGTACACCACTTACCCGATCAGGTAAGTTGCAATCTGGGTCCTTTGACTCTCGTTTCATCTCCCCTTGCATATGACTTGACTTCCATCATCCCCCTTGACCTCTTGAGTCGGGTTTGTTGATAGGAATTGATGTAAAACGATGAATTCTTCGCCTAACTGATTGATCTTTCGACAACTGCGACATCGTCTTTACTTCTTCTTTCTTTTGAATCGGTGAACCTTCTTGAAATGCCTTCGACATGGTCAAGCTTGCTTCTCAAATTGTCGAGTTCTAGGCAAATGCTCGGGAATATAGAAAAAGGGCGTAGAAACGTCACTTTCCCTACAAAACAGGTTAGAACATAGGAATTCGCCTAGAAAACGATATTAGCTCATAAAATGGCTTAACAAAGCACAAATGACATACAAAACCGAGCTAAATTGGGGGTTAAAATCATACAAATATTCACTTATCAAACTCCCCTAAGCTAAACCTTTGCTTGTCCTCAAGCAAACATAACAAAAAATACCAGGACAAGGGTTGCAAGCATTGGCTACTACACCATCAAGAAACAAATCTCAACGTAAAACTTTGGAAACATAATGAATCATAACCCAAAAATAACGTGGGCAAGAATGATACATAAACATGGCTGAGATTTACATAACGGCGTAACACAAAGAATTTCACTACAGAATTTTCGGCTCTTGCATGATCTTTTGACAAATGGACTCTCACGGCACACTCGAACACTCATTGCATGTAAAAGGTGATTTCTTTATGTGTAAATGTTTTTGAGACACTCACCTATCTACGACTTATGAAAATGTGTCCGCAGTCTAATATGGTAAACAATTCAAAATACAAGTCAAAGATCACAATGCACATAGAAAAGAAGCCGGAAAAAATAGAAGAAGGCTTTGGGAAATGGGTGAAAGGTGGACAAACAGTTATGGTCATGTGAAGGTTTAAATGAGCTAGCAACTGACCAATGATAAATGAATACTCAATCCAGACTTTCGGTTAATTCCCAAAAGACGAAAAACGAAGCCAGAATGAACGGATTGGCTTATTACACACGAAACACGAGAGTGAACTCCTTCTAACATTGAATTGACATTTTGAGGAGATACTCACAACTTCTTCTTTTATTTCTTTTTCTTTTTTTTTTTTTTCGATTTCTTTTTTTTTTTCATTTTTCTATTTCTCTTTTTCTTTTGAACATATCATCACTTCTTGAACATTGTCGTTCTCCCAAATTCACTTTGACATAAAAGAACAAAATCTTCTCAAAAGAGCACCCATACACCATAGTCTAGCTACTAGCTCAACAAGGTAGGCAGTTTTTATATGTAGCTATTATCTTGTGAAACATTTGTATGAAGGGGTTAATTTTGAGGGGTAATTCAAAGTGAAAAAGGCTTCAAATCTTAGTGAATCATGAATGTAATGCTTATAGGAATGAAATGAGAACCATACTTATGCGTTTTGACATGACACACATCACAAGGAGAACTACACACACCTAGATGAGACTGGGTATAGATGTACCAGCCTAAGGAGGTTCTACCTTACAATATATGTAACTTGCCAAATGTCAAGATCAAGCGTACTCATCTATAGATTCATTCCATGCCTACTGTGTACAAGACTTCCCCATGTATGCACAATTCAATGAATATTGAATCATTATCTTTTGAAAGCTCTAAGTTTGGGAAATGTAACATGATAGCATAGTAAACAAGCAAGCAAAGCATGAAAAGCATTCAATTGTGTTCAAAATTTTAAATTTTTCTCTTTTCTTTTTCAAAATTTGAAAAATATAAACAACTAAAATGCAAAATGGGAAAATGCAATCCCTCACCCAAGCTAAACACCACATTGTCCTCAATGTGAGCACAAAGACTAAAATATGCGACGAGATGCTTAATGGGAAGAAGGGTAAAAAGGGAAAAAAAAATGAAAGAAGAATGAAGCTTACTAGTGAGCGTAGACTTCCCCAAGCTAGTCTTTTGGACATGACAAGGAAGGTCTTTATAGATTTTTCAAAGACTCTTTCATCTGCAAAATAAATCTAACAAAACAACGAAAAAGGGAAAGCAAAAAGAAAATGCAAAAAGAAAGGAAACACGGGTTGCCTCCCGAGAAGCGCTGGTTTAACGTCTCGCTCGACGAATTTTCCTATGAAATCATCTGGTTGGGGATTGACGCTCTATATAGATAATATCTAAGCATCCTATCATGGAATTTCTATAGTAGAGTTTCAATCGGTGTCCATTGACTTTGAATTTTTCACCATTACTAGCCATGATTTCCACATAACCGTATTTGCTCACATATGTGACAGTGAATGGTCCAGACCATCGTGATCGATGTTTTCCCAAACAATTTTTCAAACGGGAGTTGAAGAGAAGTACTTGGTCACCGACATTAAATTCTTTTCTGATTATCCTCTTGTCGTGCCAACGCTTCGTTTTTTCTTTATAGATCCTAGAATTCTCGTAAGTTTGCAAACAAAATTCTTCTAGCTCATTGAGTTGCAAAAGTTGTCTATCAGCGCTAAGCTTAGTGTCTAAGTTGAGTTCTTTGATAGCCCAGTGAGCTTTGTACTCTAACTCGACAGGGAGATGACAAGCCTTTCCATAAACCAATCGATAAGGAGATGTTCAATCGGGGTTTTGAAAGCTGTGCGATAAGCCCATAAGGTGTCATTGAGCTTATTACTCCAATCGGTTTTAGATCTTGAGACTACTTTTTGAAGAATTGTTTTTAGCTCTCTGTTCGAGACTTCTACTTGACCGCTGGTCTGAGGGTGGTAGGCTAATCCTCGTCTGTGATACACACCATACTTGGCAAGCAGAGTGTCTAACTGTTTTTCTCCGAAATGAGTTCCTCGATCACTTATCACGGCTCTAGGTACACCAAAACGTGGAAAGATGATCTTCTTAAATAGTCGTATCACGGCTCTAGCATCATTGGTGGGGGTGGAAATTGCTTCTACCCACTTTGAAACATAGTCGACAACGACTAAAATGTAACGATTTCCATTAGAAGAGGGGAATGGTCCTTGATAGTCAATACCCCAGACATCGAATATCTCGACTTCTAATATGCCGTTTTGAGGCATTTCATGTCTCTTGGATATTTGACCTATTCGTTGACAAGCATCACAAGCCATAACAAAGTCTTTTGAATCTTTAAACATCGAGGGCCAGAAAAACCCAGATTGTAAGACTTTGGCTACGGTCTTGGATGGACCATGATGACCACCATAAGCAGATGAGTGGCATCCTTCTAAAACTCCTTTTACTTCCCACTGGGGGATACATCGTCGATACAGACCATCTGAGCATTGCTTGAAAAGATAGGGGTCATCCCAAACAAGAATTTTGCATCATGCAAAAATCTCTTTCTTTGGTTATAAGAAAGGTCAGAAGGTAGCTGGTGACTGACAAGGAAATTGGCAATATCAGCATACCAAGGAGAAGAGTCCGCAATTGCCATTAATGAATCATCAGCGAACGACTCATTAATTGGCGTTGGTAATCCTATTTCAGTTACTCTTATCCTTGAGAGGTGGTCAGCGACTACATTCTCTGCTCCTTTCTTATCCCGGATCTCTAAATCAAACTCTTGAAGGAGTAAGATCCATCGGATAAGTCTAGGTTTTGCCTCTTTATTTGAAAGCAGATATTTCAAAGCATCATGGTCAGTATAGACAATGACTTTTGATCCTATTAGGTATGAGCAAAATTTTTCTAAGACATAGACAATGGCGAGAAGTTCTTTCTCAGTGGTGGCATAGTTGATTTGGGCAGGATCTAAGGTTTTAGTAGCATAGTAAATTGCATGAAGGAACTATTCCTTTATTTGCCCTAAAACAACTCCTACGGCATAATCACTCGCATCGCACATCAGTTCAAAGGGCAGATTCCAATCAGGCGACTGGATTATAGGTGCGGTGATCAAAGCGCGTTTGATTTTGTTGAATGCCTCAAGGCATTCCTTTGTGAATTTAAAAGGTGCATCCTTGAAAAGGAGCTCAGTCAGGGGCTTGGCTATCTTTGAAAAATCTTTGATAAACCTTCGGTAGAAACCGGCTTGGCCAAGGAAACTCCTGATTCCTTTTACATTAGCAGATGGTGGCAGCTGTTCAATAACTTGGATCTTAGCTCGATCCACTTCCATACCTCTTTCTGAAACGATGTGTCCTAAAACTACACCTTCGTTCACCATGAAGTGACACTTTTCCCAGTTTAGAACAAGGTCGACTTCTTCACAGCGTTTTAGAACTCGGGATAGATTTGTCAAACAATTATCAAAGGAAATGTCATAGACGCTAAAGTCGTCCATAAATACTTCCATGATAGATTCAACAAAATCTGAGAAGATACTGGTCATGCAACGCTGGAAAGTGGCAGGTGCATTACACAAGCCAAATGGCATTCTGCGATAAGCGAAAGTACCATAAGGACAGGTGAAGGTGGTTTTCTCTTGGTCCTCAGGGTGGATAGGAATTTGGAAAAATCATGAGTAACCATCTAGATAACAGAAGTATTTGTGACAAGCTAACCTCTCTAACATTTGATCAATGAAGGGTAGAGGATAGTGATCTTTCCTAGTTGATTGATTCAACTTTCTATAGTCAATACACATACGCCATCCCGTCACAATCTTTGTGGGGATGAGCTCATTTTTCTCATTTTTGACTACTGTTGTTCCTCCTTTCTTGGGAACAACTTGAACAGGGCTAACCCATTTAGAGTCAGAGATTGCATAGATTATGCCAACATCTAGCAATTTCATAACTTCAGTTTTAACTACTTCCTGCATGTTGGGATTAAGACGACGTTGTCCTTGAACTCAAGGTTTTTGGCCTTCTTCTAAATTGATTCTGTGCATGCAGAAGTCTGGGCTTATTCCAGTTAGATCTTCAAGTTTGTAACCTATTGCCTTTTTATGCTTTTTCAAGACAGTCAATAGTGAGGTTAACTGATTTTCATCTAGGAGAGCACTCACTATGACTGGGCAATATTCAGATTCATCTAAAAAAGCATATTTTAGATTCGAGGGA
>JAIUZE010014003.1:0-16175 GCA_022085475.1 Heliosperma pusillum
TTTTTTATGTTCAAGTCTAAATGGTAAAGACTCTGTTTCTAGCCGGTTTGACCAAACGGGTTTGGTCAAACTAAGATCTAGTCAGCCCCGTTTTGACTGATGACCCGTCGCGGGACTCGGGTCCGGGATTTGTCTTCAAGTAAGGTTGTATTTAATTAATGAATTAGCCTTAGTAGATATGAGGCGATATGATATTTGATTATTATTTATATGCAATTAGTCACATGATAGGATGTTTTTCCCGTGACTGTTTATTATATGGTTGGTGTCGTGTTGACTAAGTACCCATAGAGAATTATGAGTATATGGCGTCTTGACCATGCTAATTCTAAATGATTAGCTTGGACCACGACATTGATAGGCCGTACTATCTTTAACGAGCATATGGAGTTCACAGCTTGATAGCTTTTGTGTCCCTGCTTGGTGGGTTTATATCCAAGTCGGGGCATGGATCTAAGAGTTCCGCTTTGGGAAGGGAGCCAGCTTAAGTACTAGCCATCTCTGCTTAGGGGGTCGCCTAGTAGAGTTTCTCATGTACGGTTATGTAATGAGACAGGGAATGGGTTAGCTGTTGTCGCTAGGTCTTATCAGTCTAGGGCTAGGATGTTTTCCTACCTTGTGGTATAGACTCGAGTTACAGAAGTCGTCTATTGACTGTGCTAAGAACTTATGCCTGTTTGTAGACGGATTGGTCTTTCATGTTTGATGATTCTATGAGTTTTAGAAGGTGAGATGCAAGCCGGCTACGATTGATAGAGTTTGGATTACCGATTGTTAACTGATTCACATGATTACGTGTTGATTAGGGTGTGAGTGTATCATGGCCATGTTTCTGAGAGGAACCTCTGAGCTAGCATACCAGCTTCCCTACCTCGAGTTATAGTTTATTATCGGTTTCACATGATAGCTTTCACATGCTAGGTTATTTGTTAGTTATCTGTTTCATAACATGAAAAGCCTATCATATATGTTTAAGTTTTGTATTTTCCATATACAGTGCTTTTATGTTATTCATGTTTCATTAAACTCGACATTTCGTGGCTGGGAGAACTCGGAGTTACTCCCCACTGACTGTGGCTTCCGTGTTTATATTTAATGCGGTCGAACAGGTGGTGATGCATACTTTGGGTACATTGACGAGCTAGCGAGCGAAGTATTTACCTTGGACCTATCTTCGGTTCTTAGATTGTATATTATTATACACTCTTTTATTTCCGTATTTATACGGGAGATATGTCTCCCGTCTTGTATAATTTTTATGTATAATATTATTTTCCTTTTGTATGACTTTTTTTTATTTTATGACACCTTTGTATTGTATTTTCATCTTTTATCTAGTTTAAATTATTTTTTTCTTTCCGCAAATTTGAGGGTGTCACAACCAGTCAAATGCTCCATATCTTTATCAATTACGAAACGGTGTGGTTCAGATCTCTCAAGGTGATTTTTCGGTGGCCAAATACTATGCTCGTCTGAAATCTATGTAGGAGGACATTCGATCTTGGATCCGATACCAGAATGCAGTTGTGCTGCTATCAGTGCTTGTACCTGCAATTTGCTTAAAAAGATTGTTGATCGCGATAATTTCCACAATCTTGTTGATTTTCTCATGGGGCTAAACAAGAAGTATGAGCATCCACGCTCTCAAATCTTAGCTATGGATCCTCTGCCTACTGTCAATCAGGCATTTGCGAAGATACATCAGATTGAAGCTCAGAAGAGCATTACTGCTGAAGTTCCTAATCGGGATGTTATTGCATTGGATGTCTCTCAATCTTCTGTTGCTCATACCGGAAGTTACAAGCTACAAGCAAACGTTTGGAGACGTGGCACTAAAGATTTCAAGAAGACGAAGTATGAGGTCAAGCTCAAATATTTATGCACTCACTGTCAGCGACCTGGTCACACACTTGACTACTGCAGGTCATACAAGGCAATGCTTGCAAATCAAACTGGTAATCAATCACGCCAGAATTTTTATGCTGGTTATTCTGGTGCGCAAAAAAAAGCTTGCTGCTCATGTTGAAGAGATTAATGAGTTTGCTGGTGATACTCCATGTGAAATACACGCATCTCCTGTCCTCCCTGTTTCTGATCCATCTTTCATACAAGTTGTGGCTAAGGAATTATTCAAACTGCAATCAATTGCTTCTGAGTCTGCGGGACCTATTTTTTCAGGTATGGTTCTTGCATCTGCTGCACATGTTGCTAAAATTACTGATAATAAAATGCATTGGATCATAGACTCAGGAGCTTCTGACCATATGACCTATGACCTTCATAATTTTAGCTTATATAGGTTGCTTCCTAGACCTCTGGCAGTAACTCTTCCTGATGGGCAAATTAAAGTAGTTGAGTATATTGGGGAATTAGTGTTGAATAATAAGATTACACTGCTGAATGTGTTATTCTTACCTGATTTTAGACACAATTTGTTGTCTTTGGGATGATTGTTAGGAGACTTGGGTCTTATGGCTAATTTTACTTCTACCGAATGTTGTATTCAGGACCCAGCCACTAAAGAAATCCTGTGCTATGGCTGGAAGACTGCTGGAATTTTTTGTTTTAGTAGTGCTTCTGCCAATAGTAATAGTAGTACTAATCATAGTGTGAATAAAACCAATGTAATGACATGTTCTGCTACTGTGAATACTGATGATGTAGCTCTTATGCATGCTCGGCTAGGACATAGCTCTTTAAGTACTTTAAAGAATGTAATACCTAGCATTTTGTCAAGCAATAAAACTGGTCATTTACATTGTGATACATGCTTATTAGCAAAACATCGTAAGAGTCCTTTTCCTGTCAGTACCTCTATCACAACTAGACCTTTTGAATTGGTTCACATAGACTTATGGGGGCCATATAGGGTTAAAACTCTCTCAGGGGCATCATATTTTTTTACTATAGTTGATGACTATAGTAGGGCTACCTGAACATATTTGCTGAAAAATAAGGAAAACTTGAATGTTATTATCTCCCAATTCTTGGCCTATGTTCAAAATCAATTCCAATTCAGGGTTAAAACTTTGAGAAGTGACAATGGGACTGAATTGATTCAGCAAGAATGTACTAAGCTACTTCTTGATCATGGAATAGTTATCCAGAAATCTATTCCAGGAAACCCACAACAAAATGGTAAGGTGGAGAGAAAACATAGGCATTTACTTGAAACTGCCCAGGCATTGAGGTTTCAATCCTTTCTACCTAAACATTTCTGGGGTGACATGGTCCTAGCTGCCACTCATTTAATAAATCTCATGCCTTCCTCTGTTTTGGGGTGGAAAACTCCTTATGAAAAATTATATCAAAAGGCTCCTGATTACTCTCACCTTAGGACTATAGGATGTTTGGCATATGATGCACAACACATGGGTGACAAATTTGCTCCAAGGTCACAAAGATGTATCTTACTAGGATATCCACTTGGACAAAAAGGATACAAACTGTACAGTTTAGACAACCAAAAGGTTATTTACAACAGAGATGTTGTTTTCCAGGAACAACTGTTTCCCTATGATCCAAAATTTAAAAAGAATCCTGGATTGAGAGACAATACTTCTATTTCTTTTCCAGTTTTTCTAAAAAATCAAGTTAATAATGATTTTTTGGAAACGGACAATCCTTCCACACTACAAAATAATTCTCTTAATAGAGCAAATATTACCGAGACACCAATTCCCAATGAGTTTCCTTCTGATTCTCATACTATTACAACACACACTGAGAACCTTCACCCTACAGCTCTTTCTTCTGATGCTAGCAATGCAAGGAAATCTCAGAGGCCCAAACAGTTATCAAGCAAATTAAATGGGTATTTGTGTAAAGGTTTACCACCATCTCTTGCTCATAACATGACCTCCATGTCTAATGCCTTGTCTGCCACTGCTATTTCATCTTCACTGGTTCCTTTTTTGAATTTTGAGGGGCACTCTGAGGAATTTGTCAAATCCTGTTGTAATGTGCTTCGACATTTTGAGCCTGCATGTTACACCCAAGCTAAGTCTGATGCTAACTGGGTAGAGGAAATGCAGCTAGAGCTTAAAGCTTTAGAAGCAAACAACACATGGGAACTGACACTGTTACCAAAAGGAAAGAAAGCCATTGGTGCTAAATGGGTCTATAAGATCAAATATAATCCTAATGGAAGTATAGAAAGGTATAAGGCAAGGCTAGTTGCCAAGGGTTTTAGTCAAGTTGAAGGAAAAGATTATAAACAAACCTTCAGTCCAGTAGCTAAACTAACTACTGTCAGAATTCTGATTGCATTGGCAGTCGCTAAAAAATGGCCATTACACCAATTGGACATTAATAACGCTTTCCTCCATGGGTTTCTTGATGAGGAGGTGTACATGAAGAAACATGAGGGGTATTTTGGAGGAAGGGATGATGATGTTTGCCTTCTTAAAAGGTCTTTGTATGGCCTTAAGCAGGCTTCCAGACAATGGAATGTGGAGTTATCCAGATTTTTAGAGAAGCATGGATTTGTCAAGTCCATGTCTGATTACTCTTTGTTCACTAAGGTTGGACCTCAGGGTTCTTTTACTGTTATTGTAGTTTATGTGGATGATCTAGTAGTGACAGGTAATGATGATCATCAAATTTCTCTTATCAAAAGAGCATTGGACGATGCATTCACCATAAAAGATCTTGGTCCATTAAGATACTTTCTTGGTATAGAACTGTCAAGAACGAGTGCTGGCATACTCTTGAATCAAAGAAAATATATCACAGATATCATCAAGGATGCCAACATGGAAAACAGTAGCCCTGCCATGTTCCCATTACCAACAGGGCTTCGTTTATCCACTGACATGGGAGAACTTTCGCAGCATCCTGAAACTTATAGAAGGCTTGTGGGCAGACTACTCTATCTTAATCTAACCAGACATTTCCTATAGTGTTCAACATTTGAGTCAGTTCATACATGAGCCTACAGTATTTCACTTTTAAGCTGTACTACACTTGATAAGATATCTCAAAGGAAGCATTAATTTGGGCCTGTTTTACTCTGCATCTGGACAACCAGAACTCTACAGTTATTGTGATGCAGATTGGGGCACTTGTGCATATTCAGGGAGATCCATCACTAGTTATTGCATCTTCCTGGGTAGTTCCTTGATATCATGGAAGACAAAAAAGCAAGCTACTGTTAGTAAGTCTTATGCTGAGTCCGAATATAGGAGTATGAGTCAAACTTTCAGTGAGATTGTTTGGATTGTTGAAGTTTTGAAGGATTTGCAAGTACATATTCCTACTCCTACTACTCTCTTCTGTGACAACAAGGCAGCTCAATATATAGCAGCCAATCCTGAGTTCCACGAGAGGACTAAACATTTGAAACTTGATATTCATTATATTCGAGAGAAAATTACAGAAGACTTGATACAGACTTGTCATATTTCTACATCTCAACAGTTAGCTGATGTCTTCACAAAGGCTCTTGGGCAACAACAACATGCTTATTTAATCAGCAAGTTAGGACTTTTGGCATATTTCCCAAGTCCAACTTGAGGAGGGGGTATTGAGATAATTCATAGTTGACTGGTCCTAAGTCAACTCATTTAGCTTTCCTGTACATGCTCATTGTATATATATACATTAGACTTTACATTCTTGTAATTATTCATTACACAAAAATCAATAAAAATATCTTTCTATTTACATCACGTTTTCTAGAACAATTTTTCCTTCTTCTTCTTTAGTGAACTTTACTGTTTTCTTTAATGGAGATCAATCAAACCTAGATTTCTACACTTATCATCATCAATATTTTGCTGGAATCTCCCATTGGCAGCGGAATCAAGAACAGCCCGATGATCATCAAACAACCCATTGTAAAATTGGTTACAAAGGAACCATTGCTGAAATCCATGGTGCGGAACGGAGCGAACAAGCCACTTGAAACGAGCCCAAGCTTCGTTTAGATCTTCACTTGCCACTTGTTTAAAGCTAGTAATCTGCCCTCTTAAAGCATTTGTACGCTGTGGAGGGAAGAATCTCTTGTAAAAGGCTAAAGCGAGTGTGTTCCAGTCTGTAATTCCCGCTTGTTCTTTGTCCAAGTACCGATACCATTCACGAGCATTATCCCGTAAAGAGAAAGGAAGTAAAACCTCTTTCACCTTATCAGCGGTCACCCCAGCAGTAAGCGGAATAGTAGAACAATAATCCGTAAAGGTTTCCATATGCTGACCAGGATCTTCATTTCCTCCACCTCCGTACTGATTACGCTCCACCAAATGAACATAGGAGGGACGAATATCGAAAGTACCATTGTTTGCTGTCGGAAGGGAAAATCCCTTAGGAATAGAGTCGAGAGTAGGCTCAGAGTGGCTAGCTATATTAGGCATGACTACAGTAGTGACAGCAGGAATAGAAGTATCCTCTTCAAAGAACCGTGTTTCTGCTACAAAATCCGCGTAAACACTATCAAGCGTACTCAAGTCTTCAGCTTGATGTAATTCTTTCCAAAAGTTCCGTCTAGCACGAAGAGTCTTTTCCGGTTCAGGGTCGAATGGTACGAGCTCAGACCTGGGACACCTGGGCATAAACAAACACTAAAGGAAAGAAATGAGAATGCTCTCAAGGAACTATCGTTCCTTGAGATAAGACAAACGAAATTTAAACAAATAATTTATCACCGTCTCCCCGGCAACGGCGCCAAAATTTGACAGGCTAAATCGCACACCTAATCAAAGATAACCAACTGGCCTAAACTAATGCAGTAAAGGAAGTCGGGATCGTATCCACATGGAGACTAAAGAAATTCTATTTGCTAATTAATAGTTTGTCTAAGTAACAAACTTTGGGGTTTTGATTGTTTGTTATCTAAACTACAAGTAGTGAAGGAAAGAGAAATAAAGAAAGAAGGTGAAATCAAAAATAATAGGAGAAATAGCTAGGAAATCGGGTTACCACGGTCAACGACGGTCAAAGATAGAATTAAAATATTAACATAAACATGGTCCGAAGGGTAAGGAATAGTTCCTTCCGGTCTACTATTCACCCTAGAATTACTAATTTAGCTTTCGCTCTAATTAGGGCATTCTATTGTTCGCTGCAAGTCTCTACCTTTTCCATATCTTACGATCTAGGTCGAGGCTTAACTAAGTAATAGATCGGTCACATGCATTTAACCAATTTACTAACGATTTAAAGCAACGATTAACAATACGAACCAATAATTATAGCTAAACTAATAATCTAATAAATATACCGTCACATAACCGCACTTCCCCTAAATCCTAGCATAGAAGAACTAGCTACTCATGTTGGATCTAATGAAATTAACTATAACAATATGAATTGAATTAAACATAATGGAATAAGATGGAAGAACAATTAACAATCTAATAAATTAAACATGAAAGAGAAAGAACAAGGAAAGAGTAATTAAGAATGAATTAAAATTAAAGGAGAAAGATTCAATACCAATAGAAAAGGAAAAAATGGTTGATTCCAAGTCTTAGATCTAAAGTTACGTAGAATGTTTTACAGTATGAAAGCATAACCTAATTATTCTGACTTACCAAGCTTAAATACTAAATCTGTAACTATTAAAGCTAATGGGCCAAATCAGAAAATAAAATCCTCGGCTAAAGCTAAAAGTAGTCGATCGACTGAACAACTTAGTCGATCGACTAAAATGAAGAAATCTGCCGCCTCTACTTCGAATTAGTCGATCGACCAAAATGGATAGTCAATCGACTATTTCTCAAAACCTGTCGATCGACCAAAATGGATAGTCGATCGACTATTTCCCAGATCAGCATGCCAATTTCACTCTAATTCAATGCGTCTTCTTCCGTTCCCGAGCGTCCCAAGGTAGCAGTTCTCAAGCACGACTCCATTCGTATCCGGAATGCAACACAGAGATGAGATTCTACTCGTTATGGCTCCTTGTGGGTCAACAACCTGTACAAAACAAAGAAATACCCAAATTATCCGAAACAAAGTAGAATAGTAGCTTTCGCTACTCAAATGGCATAGAAATGCGTGCAAAAAGGGTGAAATAAATGTATAAATTAGGCACGCATCAATGACAATAAAGTATTTTATCGACCAAGAATTCTAATGGTAGAATCGGTTAAAGAGTTAACCCACCAAGTAACATTAATAAAGGTCGTTGAGTCCGTGGCTCACAAAAACTCGAGTTAATATAGGATTGGGTCTTGGAATCATTTATGTAATTGGATCGAGGTCATTATATAAATGCTAAACTTGTTTAAAATGTTTACAAGTATTTTAAAAAGATAAATGTTGCTGTTTATTTCATCTCATATTTTGTAGTCAAAACTTGTTTTATTCGCAATTTCGGCAAACGAAGACGAGGTTCGACCTCCCGCACCCCAACTCAGCACCGTATCATGGCTTAGATCCTTTATGAATCAATGCGAATTTGAAAAGAATTGTTCTAATTTCGCGAATTGGAATGGGCAACTTTGCCTTGCCACCAAAGGGGATGGTAAGTTTCGTTGCCTCACCAAGGCTTCTCCCAACGCTCCTAAATTCAAGGTCAACTAACGCCATAAAGGTGGCCTATGAGACCTACCAAAAAGAATCGTCCACAATCAAGAATGCCTTGATTTTATCTATAGATGCCGAGCTTCAAAGAAATGTCATAAAGATGAATTCCACGTATGAGATCTACACTAAACTCGTGACCATGTTTTCACGAGCTCTTAGGATCATTCACTATGAAGTCGCTTCTTAATTTTTCGACCTTAAAAATGAAGGATGGTCAATATGTTTGCTCCCACATACTCAAATGATTGAGCATGTCGAGATACTCAAGAAGTAAGAAATAGCGATTCCTGAGCAACTTGTGATTGGCCGCATACTCCATTCCCTAAATCGTATCAAAGGGTTTGTTAATTTTAGGATGAACTTCAACATGCAAGACGTCACCACAACTCTACATAAGTTGCAGAAAATGGTTGTTCAAAACCGAGCGTGATATCGTCTACGATGGTAGCACTGGCAAAGATGTTTTGAACATCAAATGACAAAAGCAAAGGGAAGTTCAAGAAAAGTGGACACAAAGGGAACAAGCCCACACATTCTAAGGACAAAGAAAGGCTATTGGGAATAGTTATTCTAAGTCTAAGAAGGCTGTCACCTCCAACGACAAGTGCCATTATTATAATGGTATAGGCCATTGGAAATGTATTTGCCCCAGATATTAGGGAGATATTAAGACTGGACGAGTTCTTCCAGTAGAAAATAGTTCTCCCGGATGTTTATGTTATTGATATTAATCTCGACTTTGTTACTTTGATACAAGTTGTAGTTCTCATCCTCCTAATTAGATTAAGGGCATGAGAAGAAAGACAAGGCAAAGCAAGCTTTAAGGAATCTCCAAGATGAGGAAGCTAAGGTAGCCACCACATTGTTGGAGTAAGTGTCCTCAACAATAGTGTGATCACATAATTAAATCTCAATAATAAGAATACAAAGGGATGATAAATATTATAGTCAACTGGTCAACATAAATCGGTAACGATTGGCTCAATTGAGTTTGACGTTACTGTCGTATGACGGTGGTGATCAGTTGATCCCTTGAGGTCACACCTAAAGGACAATCCCCTAATCATGTACATTAATTAATTGTATAGTGATACAGATTAAGTAATCCCTTAAAATGAACCAAGTTTAAATTGTGAGTGAGAAATATATCTTATTGTAATATGATTAAATAAGATTCATTTTGGTAATTTAATTGTTATATTACTAAGAATGCATTATGTTTATGAAACATTTGAGATAAGAAAAAAAATTGGTCGATTATAATTACAAACTGTTGTAGATTATATTAACCAAATATGAGATGACCCATTTTATTTACATGTAATTATTAAATGTGACTTAAAATGTTAAGTCTAATTTATTTGTTATGAAATTGCATTTAAATTAGTTAAATGTACATTTATAAGCCTAATTACATGTTACATGCCACATGTCACACTTGTGACAAATGACAAATTGCAAAAATAAAATGGACACCCATATTACATGGGTGCACCGGTTTTGTGGTGTTGGTGGGTATGATTTTAGTTTGTATTTTTATTCTAATTGAGAATTAGAACAAATCATTACTACAATAACCCATACACTCAACCTTACATTATGAAGAACAATGTGAAAATGACAACACCCCACCCATGTGGGGTGTGTGTGACCGGTTCTCTCAAGCCAAAAGAGGGCTTGTTTTTCCTTTTATTTATTCTATACTATCTCATATAATTCATTCATGCAAAAAAATCTCTACTTCTCTCTAACCTCTCACTAAACTTAAGAAGTTTACATAATACTTAGAGTTCATATTCTCTAATAATATACTAGTGTAGTATTGAGAGTTATTAGATCATTTTAAAGGGTTACTACATTTAATACTAGTGTAGTATTTTGTAGAGATTAAGGGTAGTCTTGGGTGCAACTAATTGGAGAGTTTCTAATTTGAAACTTGGAAGATCATCCTTCTCATTTAAGCTCAAGAACAATATTTGGAAGGTGTCCAAATATTGTGCCCATTTTGTTTATATTCAATGTAAGGAAAATGTTTCTTCTTATCTTTGTCTTATTTTGTTATGCATGCATAAGATCTAAATAGTTTAAGAGTAAACTATTCATAATATGATATTAGAAATGTCTAATATTGAGTTTAAGAAACTTACAAGCGGTATCAAGAGCCTTGGTTGTTGCATGCATAATCGATTTTTAGTTTTTTCGAGTTATTGTAACTTAAAGAAAACTAATAATTTGTGTTTTATAAGATAAAATCACAAAGTTATTTGCATGTCAATATATTCTGGTCCTAATATGATTTTAGGTCATTTTGATGATTTATGGAAATTTATAGTGCTCAAATAGGATTTTTAAGTATTTTTATTACATTTTAATGAGTAAAATGATGTTTAAAATGCTAAAACTAGTTAGACTTATCTTCTGACCTTGAAAATTTTACACAATATCACACATGCATTTTACTTACTGTATGTAAAATTTAGTGTGAAGTGGACGTATTTCGGGTGATTTATGATTTTTATATGATAAAATGAAATAAATAAAGGTCAAATGGTTAAAAATACTTCCGCTTTGAATCTGACCATGAAATTTTAGTATGTTGTCACATGCATGTTTTCCTGTGAGACTGGAAAATTTCAGACTGATGTGATTTTTCTAGCATGATTTATGAAGTTTTAATATAAAAATGGCATAAATAGTGACTAATTTAGCAAATATAGCTAAAATAAATTTCATGTCAAGAGAAAAATTTTCCTGGTTGCATAAATGTCCCACATTTTATATCTAAAGTTGAAAACTTAATATGATTAATTTTTGCATGCTTTATGTATTTTATTTGATAAAACCGATAAAGCGCAACCATTTTTCTTAAAAACCGATTCGAAATTTTAAACCATGATTTTTGACATTATGAGTGTCATGGAAATGTTCCAGAATGTTCAAAAATTTGAAATTATTGTAATTAAATTTGGATTTATTTGATTAAAATATGATTTTAAAGTCTAAAATGAGCAATTATATAACAACAAGTTGAATTATTGTCAAAATTGAGTGATGACTAATTTTTGAGGCCTAAATGAGTTGGGATAATTAACTTGAACTTAAATATGATTTACGTATTGTTTTGTGATTTTAAAGTGTTATTATCACGCATTTCCGTAAAACCGGGTTATACTCGATATAAACCGTTAAATAGAGCAATTTGGCATTTAACATGAGCATGTTTTATACATATTATAATGCTGCATTTTATTTATGAATGTCATATTTTCAATTTATGAATGTCATATTTTGGTTTATGTAATTTGTAATTATGTAATTTTATCTTAGTATGGCCTTAGTTTTAATCGATATTGCCCGAAATGTAAGGGAATATCGATTCGGTTGTAATTTAATGTGATCTCGTATCACTTTTATTGTATTATTTTATTTTACAAATGTATAATAGGAAATTATTGTGATTTTATTATATATTTTGTAACTAATTGTAAAACCGGTGTTTCCCAAAGATGGTGCCATTCGGAAAGGAGTTCCGAGAGAGACGGTGACCTAGGGAGGCGTGCTTATGAAGTTCAAGGGACCAAAGGAGTTGGTTTCCGAATTTGTAATAGAATATATGATTTTCTATTCTAGGAAAGGCCATACTAGGAGTTTTATTTTTATGCTTGCATTTTTATTTAATATGTTTGCATGCATTGCCAAATCGCCATAACATGACATGCATTTTCATCGAGTATTCGACCGTGTCAATTAAAATTATCGTTAATTCATCGATTTAGTTCACTTAAACGAGATAGATAATAAATTGACATGACCTCTCATAATAAATAATTGAGATCAAGCCTTACCAAATGTAGAACCCATGAATCCCAATTTCGCAAGGAAGTAGGCTCGGCTCACCGGGGTGCTAAACTTGTTACGTTGGGTAAGTGGGGTAATAAATGTTATTATTTCGAAATTTGGATTGAGCTCAACGGAAGTATTCGCGACCGTAGCCGCATGTGTTCCGGGCTTAAGATAAATATTAAAGTAATATTATCGACCGAGAGTTCTAATGTAGAATCGATTAAAGAGTTAATCCACCGAATTGTGTTAATAAGGGATGAATCGGCTTACCGTGCCCAAGTTGATATGAATTTGGATCTCGGAATCATTTATAATAGTTGGGTAGAGGTCACTATTTAAATGTTAAAACTTGTTTAAAATGTTTACAAGTATTTAAAACGATAAATGTTAACATTTCCTTTATGTCTTAAATTTGTAGTTAACTTTGTACAATCGCAATGGCTAGTTCATCCAACACCAATGCTCCAACTCTCACAAATGTCTCATGGCTTCGATCCTTTATGGATCGATGCAAGTTAGAAAAGAATGGCGCTAATTTTGCCGATTGGAATGCGCAACTCCGCTTGGCCGCGGAAGGTGACGACAAGCTTCGTTACCTTACCGAAGCCTCTCCCGAAACACCTAACGAAAGGTCAACCGCCGCCGCAAGGCGAGCCTATGAGGCTTACCAAAAGGAAGCCGCCGCGATCAAAAATGTTTTGATCTTTTCTATGGAGGCCGATCTCCAAAGGAGTGCCATAAAGATGAGCACGGCTAATGAGATCTATGCCAAGCTTGTGACCATGTTTTCACAAGCTCCTAGAATCGTTCAATATGAAACGCCATCCGCGTTTTTCGACATGAATCTTAAAGAGGGCCAAAAGGTTAGCCCTCATGTACTCAAATTGATTGAGCATGTCGAGATTCTTAAAGTGCAAGGGGTTGACATTCTCGAACAACTCGTAATTGACCGTGTACTACATTCCTTGGGGAGAATAAAGGAATATGTGATGTTTAGGGTAAACTACAATATGCAAAATATGCAAACCTCTCTCCACGAGTTGCACAAAATACTTGTGCAAGCGGAGAGAGACATGGGGCTAAATGTTAGCACCACCAAGGATGTACTTCACATCAATAACAAGAGTAAGGGGAAATTCAAAAAGAGTGCAAGCAAAGGGAAGAAGCCCTCCACCTACAAAGGCAAGGGTAAAGCTATTGAGAATAGCTCACCCAAACCTAAGAAAGGTGCCTCAACCGAGGACAAGTGCCATTATTGTAATGGCGTAGGGCATTGGAAGAGGAATTGCCCCAAGTATCTAGGAGATATCAAAGCCGGGAAAATTGTTTCCGTTGGTAAATTTTCATCCCTATCATTTATGTTATGATCTCAACTTTGGTATATAGATACAAGTTGTGATTCTTACCCCTTTTTATTGTAATTAGGGCACCCAAGCAAGGACAAGGGCAAGGACAAGCAAGCCTAAAGAGATTCTTCAAGGGAAGCTAAAGTAGCCCTCATGGATGAAGACATAAGGAAGCTTGGACTCATTTTGTTTTGTCTTCCTTATTTGGGTTGTATTTTGTGACGTTGTTTGTGACACCCTCGAATTTGTGGAAAGATAAACAAGTAATTTAAATAAATAAAAGATGAGAATACGTTTTTAATAGGTTCACTTTAGTGAAAATCGGTAAATTTTAAAACCGGAACCTACCATTAAATATATTCATAATAACAAAGGTGTCTTAAAGAAAAAGGTTCATAACAAAAAGGAAATAATATTATACATAAGAAGTATCTAAAACGGGAGACATATCTCCCTAATAAATACGGAAATAAAAGAGTGTATTAAATAATACAATCATAAGAACCGAATATAGGTCCAAGGTAATACTTCACTCGCTAGCTCGTCAATGTACCCAAGCATGCATCACAAACCTGTCAACCGCATTAAATGTAAACACGGAAGCCACAGTCAGTGGGGAGTAACTCCGAGTTCTCCCAGCCACGAAATGTCGAGTTTAATAAAACATGAATAACATAAAAGAGATGTATATGGAAAATACAAAACCTTAACATATACGATATGCGTTTCATGTTATGAAACAAATAACTAACACATAACCTAGCATATGAAGGCTAAGCTACTCATGCAAGCTATCATGTGAATCAGTTAACAACCGGTAATCCAAACTCTATCAACCGTAGCCGGCTTGCATCTCACCTTCGACGATTCATAGAATCATCAAACATGAAAGACCAATACGTCTAGAAACAGGCATAAGTTCTTAGCACAGTCAATAGTCGACTTCTGTAACTCGAGGCTATACCACAAGGTAGGATAAACATCCTAGTCCTAGACTGCGCAGACCTAGCGACAACAGCTAACCCATTCCCTGTCTCATGACCAAAAGTACATGAGAATCTCTACTAGGAGACCCCCTAAGCAGAGTTGGCTAGTACTTAAGATGGCTCCATTCCCAAAGTGGAAGCAATTAGGCAGCCATGCCCCGGCTTGGTATCAAAATCCCAGGCCAGTGACACAAAAGCTATCAAGCTGTGAACTATATACTCATTAAAGATAGTAAGGTCTATCAATGTCATGGTCTAAGGTACTCATTTAGAATTAGAATGGTCAACACGCCCATTCATAAAACTCATAATTCTCTATGGGTACTTAGTCAACACGACACCAACCATATAATTAAACAGTCACGGGAAAAACATCCTATCATGTGACTACTTGCATATAAATCATATTCAAATATCATATCGCCTCATATCTACTAAGGCTCATTCATTCCTTCATTAAATAAAACCTTACCTGAAGACAAATCCCCGACCCGAGTCCCGCGACGGGTCATCAGTCAAAACGGGGCTGACTAGATCTTAGTTTGACCAAACCCGTTTGGCCAAACCGGCTAGAAACAGATTCTTAGCCATCGAGGCTTGAACATAAGAATATCACATTCATTTCATGTTATTTCATTCTATTTCTAACATGTGAATTTATTAATTCTTACCAAAAACCCGCTTGACTTACATGATATCAAATTAAACTAAAATCTCGTATTATGATTTCTAACATGTGAGAAATAATAATATAATGAAAAGCTTTTAATTAAATAAGTTACTTACTAAAATTTCCCACTTGCTAAAAATTACAAAACACGATAAAATAACAATACTCAAAAACCGTCACAAGTCCAAGGGGACCCACGGTTCATTTTTGGACCGGTTTTGTTCATCGTTTCTAAGAACCGTTTCTTAATATTTCCCGCATGCTTAACATATTTAAAACCCGTCAAAACAACAACAAAACAATCAAACATCGACACAAAACCAACGGACCAAATCCGGACCAGTCCAGACCGGCCTGGACCGGCCTGAACCGGCCTGGTTTGGCTGGGTTGGGCTGGTTTTTCAGCCACCCAATTCGGCCACCACCAACAACCACCCACTTTTATTGTCCAACATGAATTTATATTACCAACATCCATTTTAACAACCATCCATACAAAAATCAGTATTAATGAACAAATCATACCAATATGTCAAGAACCTAACTATTAAAAATTCATACAACATAATAAATCATAACTACCTATCATGTTACTACTAAAACCATAAATCATAATAACATGGACAAAAACAAAAGATGAACCAAAAACAAAAGAAACAAAAGCTATGTAACATTAATTCGTCGAGTAACTCGGAATCGTTCCCTTAGCTAGCAAAATCAAGTAGCACCAAAATAAGAAGTAAAGAAAAACCCGTCTACTAATCTTCACCCAAAATATACGAGTCACCAAACTCGTCTTCAAAA
>JAIUZE010014004.1:0-32241 GCA_022085475.1 Heliosperma pusillum
TTTTGTTAAAACAATAACATGTGAATTTTAAATGACAATAACAAATGGTACCATGTCAGCCTTCCCCTTATTTTTTCTTCTTCTTTTTCGGGCTAGTTGTCCCATAATATTTCGTGACTCCGACATGTAATGGGACGCCCCTCAATCGACCTGGATGCTCGGGACGGCCGATCGCTCTAGCAAGAACGTCGTCACGACCACTCGGAGTGAATTTCCCTTCCGCAACCTCTTTCAGAACATTCTCCTATAATATATTAAATAAACTTAATTTTATTTTTGTTACTAAAATAAATAGATAGTCAGACATACAAGAATTGAACAATAAAGTTATTAAAAACCCGTCTTAATAAAATAATACTTACTATGTTGGCCAAGACTTCCTGATCATATTCGTTACATGTTCGGGAACTTTTAGGCGTGTGCCCTTCTTTATAAAGTTACGTGCCGATTCAAGTCGGTCACTCCCTTTGACACCTACACATTAACTCAAAAATAATATATGTATAAATGTATATCAAGTCCAAGTATGATTAAAAAAATCTAATATATAGATGCTACTTACAAGATTTTCTTCTATCAATCTGTAACCGCCTCGAGAACCATAATATACCCCCCGCTTCTGTGAAATGTTAGCACGATTTCTGGGTACGGTCTTCAAATCATATAAAATCGCAAGTAGATGAGACAATTAGAAAATATTGATACAAGTAGAGTTTTAGAAAAATGTAACCTGAAACTTTTAGAAAAATGTAACCTTAAGTAGAGTTTTAGAAAAATGTAAACATATGACATGGATACTTAACCTGAAACTTTTCAGTAACTCGTTTCGCCTTATAATTATCCCATTGTTGCTGAGTGATGTTGGGGTACTTTGTCGGTGGGCTCTTATGCATTTCCCCCGTCTCCTTGTCGACATACAAGTGTAATTTGGAAAGGTCACACCTCCACTGCCTTAAGACTGCCGCTGCCTTACGTAATAGATACTTATCATGGCAGTCGGGAATATCGAAAGCTTCCTGCATCATCATCATATATACTAATAAGCGGCTGTCTAATATCATACCTTTATACGAACCTTTATACGGCTTCCTGCCTTATGTAATAGTAACCTTTATACGGCTTCCTGTCTAATATCATAACTTCTACCTTAAGTAATTATAATACCTTTATACGGTTCAAGAGTAACTTCTGCAATACAGGATTTAGATTCCTGAAATCATCTAAATCAATAGGCGCAAACTGTTTGGTTGTAACTCCAATCCAAGTGGATAAATGGCCAGCATTTGGACCAGTAGGAACACCTTTCAAACTCCAATTTATAGGCAGCGGTTGTTTTGCCGCTATAGCTGCAAGGGTTGCAGAGCACTTCGAAGCACCCATCTCACCAAGCTTACCCCCCTTATCATTGTTGTCTACTCTTTTCCGTTTTTCACCCATGATAATCCTAAAATCCTAAAACCTTCAAAAGAAATGAAATAGTAACGAAACAGAGTCATGCATGCAGCGATTCTAAAACCCTAAGACCTTAAAAGGAATGAAATAGTAACTGAACAAATAAAGAGTCATGCAGAGATGCTAAAACTCTAAAAACTTACAAAGGAATGAAACTAGATGATAAAGAGAACTATAAATAGAAAATGAAAACAAAAAAATTGAACTTCAATCTTAAAACCCTAAAGACAAAACACAAAAATTACCTGATAATGAAAATGAGAACAAACAGGATGATGATAAAGAGAACGAGCAAGATGATGATCAAGAGAAGGAGGAGGATGATGATGATAATAAACAAAAAGATTTGTGTTGTAAACGAGGATGATGATGATGATGATGATAATGTGATGGTAAATTATTTTTGTGTTAATTTACTCTATAGGATTGTAAATTATTTTTTATTAAGAGAAACTATTGACAACGGTTATACTAAAAAACACCGTTGTATCGAGTAATGACAACGGTTAAAGTATACCCGTTGTTATATATTTTCACGAAAATGCGCCAAATGGAAAAATCTAATAAACACTATGACAACGGTTTCTTTAGTATGACCCGTTGTTGAAAGTAATAACAACGGTAGTATTATAAAGAACCGTGTTTATAGATTGTGTGTTTTGTTTTTAATTTTTCGGATACGCGCGCGCGGTATTAAATTTTGAGGCACGAAAATAAATTCATTAATTACGTTTAATTTATTTAACTTTGCTTCAAATTTAATTAATTTATTTAATTTTATAATATATATATATATATAGGTATATGACATCAAAATTGTTATGTTATTTAAAGATTTGTACATATATATATAGTTATTATAGGCATAAGTTACGTTTAATTATTAGCTCGGATCGGGTTTGAGAATCAATTCCGATCGGGTTAGATTCGGCGGGTTTGTAATTAACTTTATCGGGTTAGTTTGGGTCGGGGAGGGTCCTTTCGGCTTTCGTGTCTGTTTCGGGAATGTTAATAGTTGGGCGGGTCGTCGATAATTTCCGGGCCAAGCGGATGTGGTTATATATATCGAGTCTAGTGATTCTCGAATCGGGTCATTTTCTTTTTATGGTACCGGCCTGGTTATTATAACCACGCATCACTAACCTGAAACTGATAGGGTGGCCAGTTACGGATCGGCCAATCCACTATCTAGCTAGTAGCTACTTCAGGTCAATCGCTTTTGGATCGGGGTTACGTGTCATCAGGTGGTTTCGGATCAGGTGATTTCGGAACATCATAATATTGATGATATATAATACTGATGACTTCCGGATCATTAACCTCGTATTTTGCAATAACAGATTCATCAATGCATGCAAGTATTATATATACACGTCAATGTTTCCCAAATTAAATAATGGGGTCGATCGACTTCGTTCAAGTACGCTAAAAGGGACGGTTATTGATGCATATATATATGCTCAAAAGGGACGGTTTTTTGCTTTCTACCACCTATAATATATTATTGGGTTCAAAAGTTTACAACTTACCACCTATTGAGTCCGATCTTTATTTTCAAATAACTAACCACCTAAAGATGAAGAAACCCCTTACATTAATCCACAACTATTTTCCATTATCTTTACGGTTTTTGTTATTTATCGTCTCGCTTACGTTTTATCAACAAATGGATATTTTCATATATTGACCATCAAAACTACCCCGCATTTATCACTAATTATTACTTATCACCACACCCCACATTTATCACTTATTACTTATTACGTTTTATCAACAAACAAATGGTTTGGGTCATATTCCGATCGGGTTAGATTCGTCGGGTATGTAACTTTACCGGGTTAGTTTGGGTCGGGTAGCGAGCGAGGGCCGGGTACTTTCGGCTTTCGTGTCTGTTTCGGGAATGTTAATTGTCGTCGATCATTTCCAGGTCAAGCGGATGAGGTTATATATCGAGTCGGGCCGTTTTTGCATCACTAACCTGAAACTGATCCGACCCAAAATTAATTAGCTAGTATCGGGTTATTTAATTTAATTCGATAGAAATCTTTATTTATTATCCGCGTGATTATTAAGTATCATTTTCAGGTCGGATCACTTTTAGTTAATTAGATCAAACTAATGTAATACAAAGTATAATATATATATATATATATATATATATATGTATATATATATATATATGTATATTATTAGTATACGTGCGTTACTTCAAAATAACCCTAAACCCTAAACCCTAAACCCTTTTATATATAGTAGATTATCGCTATTGATCAAACATCAAAATATTGAACATCAACGGAATTAATCATATCAATTCAAACACTTTAAACAACATTCTTTCTCATTGATTTCATTAGGAATAACCTAGATTTTATATTAAAGTACATTACATTCATCTGACATCAAATAAATAAAGAAGTTAAATAATCCGGAACAATTCCGGTTAAGAGTAAAAAGCTTTTCTCACACTGCCACCAACAATCCGGAACAATATTGATGATACTGATGACTTCCGGATCATTGACCTCGTATTTTGCAATAACAGATTCAATGCATGCAAGTACACGTCTTGCATGTGGAGATAAGGTAGGACGGGTACAGCTCAACATATCTCTTGCGGCATCCAACCTGCGAGTATCAGGCCGACGTGGGTAGCCAGAGGACGATGATGATGACGACGCTTGGTTGACAAGTCGGACTGCTTCAAGCCTCTTAATCCAATAATTCCTTCGATGTTCAATGGATCCTTTAATCAATGGGTGATGATCAGCGGGAACTACGGCAAGAGCCTCCTCCTCATCTGCAATCAATTTTGTAAGGGTCGTCTCATCGTTGGGAAGGTTAACTGCTGCCATTGATGATGTTAATTTTTGGAGTAATTAATTAGGGTTATTTAATATTTAAAGGAAGGGTTTTGAGGATGTATTTATAGAGGGGTTATGCTGCCATTGATGATGTTCAATTGATGCTTTAATCAATGTTGTTTCTGCTGTTACCGTTGTTCTGCTGTTGTTTATTCACGGGTTTGGACTGCAATATCTTTAATTAAAAATAATAATATTGATAAATAAAAACGGTTATTCGTTAACAAAACCGTTGTTATTACTTTCCACAACGGTTTTACTGACTAAAACCGTTGTGATAGAGTAATGACAACGGTGCAACATAGTCGTTGTTATATATTTTCACCCTATTTGCGCCAATATGAAAATCCAAATAAAGACAAGCACAACGGGTCCTTTGTTTATAACCGTTGTGGACAGTAGTTACTTCATATTACAGTAAGTGCATTGACTGCATAGGAAATGTAACTGCATATATACATTCACACATTTACTCAATCAATAACTGCATGTGAATGTATAGTCGTTTTGGGAAATGTAAATGCATGTGAATCAATGCATGCATGTGAACCAATGCATGTGAATCAATAACTACATGTGAATCAATAACTCCAATCAATAACTCTATATAAGTATAGCCTCAATACAAGGCTATCAACCACATACAAAATTTCCCAACTCCAATCAATAACATCTTTGCATTCCCCCAAAATACTAACATCAACCATACAAAATGTCTGAAACTTTTACTAAACCATATGCTTCCATCATGAAACAAATGCCTTCTCATATTGAGGGTGGCTACGTTGTGTGTAAAAGCTACAAGAAACTTCGTGATACGCTTATTCGAAATGGCTACTTAATCAAGAAGATGAGGCCAAATTGGCATGGCAGGTACTTTACAGGGGAACTCGTTTTCGAGTTTGGGATGGCGGATGCTCATCGTGCGTCCGCATTCAAACTGGCAAGAATGTTTGATAAGGCCGGGCATGGGCAAAAAGATTGGATTGAGACCACGGACCACCAGCCTGGGCCATATCTATGGGTGGCTACCGAACATGACCGTCACCGTTTCCCAAATGGGGTCGACCTCGTTGAAATGACCCAGGTAGAGAAGTGGGAAGGGTTGGTTCTGGCCGAGGCTGACCCGATTGATACATATGCTCTAGCGGTGGCAGCTATCCGGGAGATTTACCCGGACTCAATTTAGTTTGTTGTTGTTGTTGTTTGGTTGTTGTTGTTTGGTTGTTTTGGCGCCATATGTGTGTGGCGCCGTTTGAACTTATTATTTAATAATATTAATGTTGATACGTTAATTTGTTTTTTGACTTAAGATTAGAAGTAATTAAACTAAATTTAATAATGGTCATAAATTCAATAATACACTAATTCACATATTCAATTCAAAGCTATTCAATCGATAAAGCAAAATTATTGAACTAATTCACAATTCAATAATAAACGACATTCAGGAAATCCACAATTCAATAATAAGAGTTGAACAATCTAGCTAGAGAATCTTAATAAGAAATAGTTAATAAAAATAATACCTGATTAATAAGGGAGATGATGACAGAAAGACGATCAGGGAGTATGTCTTAGTGGTGCAGTATGATCGCTTTGTGATAGAGTTTTTGTGTTGCAGTACTGTCGTATTATTAGTGTTGTGTGTTTTCTTCATCTTTATTAACAAATATTGACAACGGCTATTATAAACAAACCGTTGTGACTGAGTTATGACTACGGTTAAAGTCGTCTACCCGTTGTGATTAATAAACACTATGAAAACGGTTTGTGATTAATAACCGTTGTTATAAGCAATAACAACGGGTATATGTAGAACAACCGTTGTTGTTGCTTACCTTTATTTTTTTTTAAATTATAAAAAGCGAGAGCAATAGCATAAGCACTATACACTGCAATAATAATCAGCAGAAACCAAAACATGGAGACTGTATACTGAATGACCAAAAGCTAAATAATTTGGGAATCTTCAACAATGACCAAAGCTAACAAAAGCTAAAGACAATACACTGAATGACTACACATCTTGAACAATAATCAGAAAGATAGTTATCTAAAAAAGTAGTTACTACTTCCTTCGTTCCATAGAATAGTTTACGTATTCCATTTTAGGTCGTTCCACTTAGTTCTTTACGTTTCTTTTTATCGACATCAATAATCATGTTAAGTTACCATACTATCCTTGTTAATGACCCCTCATAAAAGACCTAACTCTTTTATAAGAGGGCAATTTGGTAAACTAACATATGTAAAAGTAGGTACCCCACTTGTTTTCACCCATTCTTAATATTTTTGCAAAAAGCAAACGTAAACTATTCTATGGAACGGAGGAAGTACCTCACATTATTAACCACCTCAGGATCGGGGACGTTTCTTGCCCGACATAGTTTCTTCGTTAACCCAAATACCTTCACCATGATCATCACGCATATAGATGCTTTCAATGTTATCATGATAAGTGTCAACATTGTCGAAATAAGATACAGTGGAAGAGTGATCCATTCTCTCAAACACGACATCCTGATCATTATTCCCACCATTATCGGGTGCAACCCGTCTACTCCTTATAGATAGTACAACAGACCACTTCTTATCCATAGGATCGGTGACATAGAACACTTGTTTAGCTTGGGATGCCATTATGAAAGGATCATCCTTATTATTGACAACCTTATCCAAATTGACCAACGTAAATCCCATTTTATCCTTTCGAACACAATTGTTGTTGTTATCAACCCAGTTACATCGAAACAGAGGTATTGTGAAATAAATGTAATCTAATACCAATATTTCTTGAATACCACCATAATAAAGGCATTTTCCCCAAATAGGTTTTTTATCTTTTGAAGTAGCAAAGTGAATTGCCTCAAATTCAGAACTCACACCACTATTTTGCATTGTACTCAACTCATCTTGCTCGCGGGTGTAAAAACTATATCCATTAATAGCAAAACCGCTAAAAAAGTGGCCTTGGCATTTGGACCTAAACCAAGACGTCGTAACCTAGGAGAGATGTCATCACCATACAAATTCTTATACTCCAAGACAATATTCCTAAACCACTCTCCAAACGTCTTCTTATGCTCGTTTGCAATCCACATCTCGCTCTTGTTTGGGTGATCGTATTTGAGCTCATCTTTGTGTTGTTGAATATAAGGTTGCACCTCATCTTCGTTGTTTAGCACATACGTATGTGCTAAATGTAACATGTCACGTGCCACAATTTTTTTAACCCGGCCCCTAATACCTTTTTCGGTCATCCAGTCACTATGACGATTCTTTGGAACACCAATTAACTCCTCAGGGGAGAGATGAGCGTAACAATATTCAAGAGCTTCGTCTAATATAGCGCGTTCAGCAATACAACCTTCTGGACGATACCGATTAGATGTATAGTTCTTGTACACTTTCATCAATCTTTCGAAAGGATACTGGTATCTCAAGTACACGGGCCCAAGGTACAAAATCTCCCTAACCAAGTGAGTGGTCAGGTGAATCATGATAGTGAAGAAAGAGGGTGGAAAATACATTTCAAAATGACAAAGAGAGGTGACAACGAGGTCCTGCAACGAATTCGCATCATAGGGATCGATGACTTTATCGCATATGGACTGGAAGAAGAGACATAATCTAGTAATAGCATATCGTACCTTTTCAGGTAAAATGGACGAATAGCCACGGATAGTAATTGTTGCATCAAAGTGTGGCAATCATGTGACTTTAACCCGGTGAGTTTTAGATCTTGCATCGACACAAGGCTTTTGATGTTGGACGAATAACCATGTGGCACTTTAATTCCATTCAAGCATGCACAAAACTCTTTTTTCTCATTCTGTGAAAGGGTATAAGCTGCTGGCGGTAAAATTGTACCATTACCTCTCTTCTGTGGTGCCAACTCTAGCCTAATACCCATCATTTGCATATCTTCCCTAGCTGCGGCGTTATCCTTTGTTTTACCGGGAACATTCAGGAGGTTATTGATAATATTATCACAGACATTTTTCTCTATGTGCATGAAATCGAGGCAATGCCTGACCTCCAAGTCAGGCCAATATGGAAGTTTATCAAAAAATATGGATCTTTTCTTATAACCACGAGTAGACAATTTAGAGCCGTTATTCTTCCCATATTTTATCTCAATATGCTTTACTTTCTGATAAACTTCATGCCCACTCAAAATTCTAGGAGGTTGACAAAGTTCTTGACGTCCATTAAATGCTTTCTGCTGCTTGCGATAACAATGGTCAAGATCCAAGCCCCTCCTATTTCCCAAATACACATACTTATGAGAACACTTCAAGTATTCAGACTCAATATCCTCCCCACACAATGGACAGGCCTCTTTCCCATGCACCGTATGCCCAGAAAGGTCGCCATAAGCCGGATAGTCGGTTATTGTACACAATAACATCGCTCTCAAATTGAAAGTTTCATTTCTATATGCATCAAATACTTCTATCCCACTATCCCACAAAATTCGCAAATCATCTAAAAGAGGTTCCAAATAGACATCTATATTATTTCCAGGTTGTTTAGGGCCGGAAATTAACAACGACAACATCAAATACTTTCTTTGCATGCACACATATGGAGGTAAGTTATATATTGCCAACACTACTGGCCAAGTACTATGTTGGGTACTCATGTTTCCATGTGGGTTCATTCCATCAGTGGACAGCGTTAGACGTAAGTTTCTAGGTTCAATGCCGAACTCGGGATACTTAGCGTCGAATGATTTCCATTGCATACCATCTGCCGGGTGTCTTAGCTTCCCATCATTTATTCTTCCAGTTTCATGCCAAGTTAACATTTTTGAATCATTGTTATTCGCAAACATCCTTATGAATCATGGTATCACTGGAAAATACCATAACACCTTAGCCGGGATCCCTTCCTTATCCTTATAACGCCACACAAAACAAACCGGACAATTGGTTAAGTTTTGATATAATTTTCGATACAATACGCAGTCATTTGGACATGCATGTATTTTTTCATATTTCATACCCACTCCTCTAATTAGTTTTTTAGCCTCATATGTCTTAACGGGAAGAACATTACCATCTGGAAGCATGTCGTTTATTAAGGCTAACAAACTAGTGAAACACGTGTCACTAACCCCATTTGCCCCCTTGATATTATACAACTTCACCACAGCCGACATCTTTTTGTACTTATTACAACCAGGGTACAGAGGCGCTTCAGACTCACACAACTTCTCATACATGTTGTCAAGGTCATCAAATTAATGTTGTTATGTTCAAAAGCATTTGATTCATCATCCTTTTCTTCATTATCTGTAGACCCAACATTCAACTTGTCTGCTTCCAACTCAACATACTCGGCAAACTCGGGACCATCAGTTATCCTTTCGTATACCTCAAGATCATCTTCTTCAAAGCTATTCTCTTCCTCTAATGATTCCCCATGAAAAATCCAACGGTTATAGGATCGATTAAAACTATACTTTTCTAGGTGAATTTTAACGTCCGGAAGAGCCAAATACCTAATATTACCACATCTTTCACAAGGGCATGGAATACTAGAAGAATCATTCAAATTGTTCGCAAATAGTTCATAAAATTCAGCTAAACCATCCTTATAGTTTGGGTCACTCATATTCGCAGCATTCATCCAAGTTCGAGTCATTTATCTACATTCGTAATATATATAGTAAGCCAAGTAATTCAGAAAATCCAACTAATTAAAACTAATTCAATAATAAGCCAACTAATTCAGAAAATGCAATATATATGTAAAGGGAATGATGAGAGAGAAAGTTAGAGAGAAGTACTCCTAATTTTTCTAGGGTTCTTGAGTTTTGTGCAATGGCTAAAACCAATTCTACTAATCATTATCTTAATAGTTCTAAAATCAATAGTAAAAATAATATGGCATCAATTAATACACAATCAAATAATAATTCTAATAGTTCAAATAATACAAACTCTAATAGTAAAAATGGTGCTGGAGGGAGATTGAGTCTCTCGAAAACCACAGAGGCAAGGCAGTTAGAAATTCAGTTAGCGAAAGAGTTGGTACAACAGAAACTACAGGCAGAGAAGGAAGATGGTAGTCATGTGGAAGTTGAGACGGAGGATCAATGGCAGGAAGTAACCTCCAAACGAAGGAAACAATGGGTGACCAGACCTAGAGAAGAACAAGTGGAAGCAAGGGAGGAACGAGATTCTGCTGAATGTGTGATTAAAGGTACTAATCTAAAAATTACGTTAGAAGATGTGCAGGAGGAGATTAAGTATTGGTCCTCTGCAGTTTATGGGTATGTTATGGGAGCTAATCCTCCGAAAATGGTTTTAGAGGGGTTTATTCGCAGGGTTTTAGTGGATTATGATATCTCAAAAATTTCATTTCTACCAAATGGCCTTTTTGTGATTCGTTTTGCTGAAGTTGAACACCAACAACTTGTTTTAAAAAAAGGAATTCTGCTGTTAGATGGTAAACCTGTCATCTTACGACCTTGGGACCCAAATGTTAAAATGGCTAAGGTCTCGGTGAAGAAGGTTCCTATTTGGATTAAGTTGGTGGGGCTGGACTTGAAATTCTGGGGTGAAAAATGCTTGATGAAGTTGGCGTCATTAATTGGCAAGGTTGAAAGAATTGATGATGTTACTTTACTGCGTACTTTATTAGGGTTTGCTAAGATACTTGTAGAGGTGGAGGTGGATCAGAAATTCCCTAATCAGATTGTGTTTGAGGATGAGATGGGGCAGGAGGTAACTGTAGCTGTGGAGTATGATTGGGTACCAATAACTTGTATGAGTTGTTCTGGTATGGGGCATACTATGGAAATGTGCAGGAAAGCTAGAGTTCCTCCAAAACCAGTTACAGGCCCTACTAGACAGGTATGGAAGAAGAAGGAGCTAAGTAGGCAGGTTACTGAGCAGAAGGAGTTCCCTAGCTTACAACAAAGTCTAGGGATCTCCAGGGTTCAGAGAGGTGGTGGATTAGAGAAGGGGGGAGATGGGGTAGTTATTACACCAGATAATACACCTGCTCCTATGAGTTATAGTGCTGTTCTCACTCCTGCTAGAGTCATAAACAGACTCACTAGACATGAGACTAGGTTGCCTGAAGGTCAGCAGAGTGGGTTTGTGTTACAGTTTAATAGTGCCTTAGGAAAAGAGGCTATATTGGTGGATAGAGGTGGTGGGGATGACAATCCTCCATCTCATCATGACTAGGATTGGGGTTTGGAACATTAGGGGCCTGAATAATGAGATTAAGCATAAATATATTAAATGGTATATGCATCAGGTGGGTGTAGAGATATTTGGGCTCCTTGAGACAAGAGTGAAATCCTTGTCTCTAAATAGAGTAGCAGCTAATGTTTGTTGTGGTTGGTCTTATGTTACTAATTATGCCTATCATGATGGTGGGAGAATTTGGGTTTTATGGAAGAGTCAGGGTGTTAAGGTGGATGTGCTGGAAATGTCTTCTCAGTTTATTCATCTTAAGGTGAAGCAAGGGAGTAATGATAGAACTTACTATGTAACTTTTGTTTATGGATTGAATAGAATTGAGGAGAGAACTCCTCTTTGGAATGATCTTATGAGGCTGTCTATGGTGGATCCTTGGATCATCTTAGGGGATTTTAACAATGTTCTTCATGCTAGTGAGAAAATTGGTCTTCCTGTCAGGGATTCAGAAACTATACCATTTCAGAATGCTATTAACAGTTGTGATTTGAGGGACATTAAGACTTTGGGGGCTTATTTTACTTGGAATAATAAACAACCCAGTGGTACCAGAGTCTTTAGTAGGATTGATAGAGTGTTGATTAATGATGGGTGGCTTAACTTCAGACCTAATGCCTATGCTTTCTATGGACCTGAGGGGGAGTTTGATCATTGTCCTTGTTTGATTGAGGAGGGAGGTGTAGTTCATGGTGGGAAAAAACCTTTTAAATTCTTTAAGATGTGGTGCAAGGTTAAGGAGTATAAGGAGATTGTTAGAATAGGTTGGAATCAACAGATTATTGGGTCCTCTATGTTTAGAGTGGTGTCCAAGCTCAAGTTACTTAAACCTCTTCTGAAAAATTTGAATAAGGAGTTGTTTTCTGATATTGAAAGAAATTCTGCTGTGGCTTATAATATGATGGTGGAGTGTCAGAAAGAGCTTCAACTAGATCCTACAAATTGTTTGCTCATGGATAAAGAGTACCAAATTAGGACTAGTTATAAGATGCTTGCTGAGGCTAAGGTGGATTTTCTTAGACAAAAAGCAAAGTGTAATTGGGCAAAGGATGGTGACATTAACTCTGCAATGTTCCATAAGGTCATCAAGAATAGACAGGTTCAAAACAAGGTTTTTAGAATTGAAGGAATGCAGGGGGAGGTGTATGATAGGCCTGAAGATATTCAAGCAGCCTTTGAGGAGTACTATCAATCTCTGCTAGGGTCTTGTGCTGTAACTTCTGAATTTTATCATAATATTATGAATACAGGTCCTAGAGTGGAGCAGGAGGACTGGGAGGATTTGTGTAGTATTCCTACTGCTGAGGAGATTAAGAGAACTGTTCATTCTATACCTGATGATAAAAGTCCTGGTCCGGATGGGTATACTAGTTGCTTCTACAAGACTAGTTGGGGGATTGTTGGGGAAGATGTGTGTAAGGCTGTCCAGGAATTCTTTAGGACAGGTAAGATTCTTAAGCAAATTAATACTACAAATGTTGTGCTTATCCCTAAGAAAGAGAGTCCTAGTAGTGTTAAGAATTTCAGACCTATAGCTTGTTGCAATACCATATATAAGATCATCTCTAAATTGATGTGTGAGAGGCTGTCTAAGGTGCTTCCTAAAGTAGTTAATCCTTCTCAGTCTGCTTTTATTAAAGGTAGGAGTATTATGGGGAATATTCTTATTAGTCAGGATCTGGTTAGGCTCTATAATAGGGCTAATACCTCCCCTAGATGTTTGATTAAGGTGGATTTGAGGAAGGCCTATGATTCTATTGAATGGGTCTTTGTTCAGAATGTCCTTATGAGTTTGAATTTTCCTGTTAAGTTCATGAAGGCTGTTATGCAATGTATCTCCACTACCTCCTATTCCATTGTGCTTAATGGGAACTCCTTTGGTTTCTTCCAAGGTATGAGAGGGTTGAGACAGGGTGATCCCTTATCTCCTCTTCTCTTTACTATATGTATGGAATACTTGAGTAGGTTGTTAATTATGATTGGTGAGCTCCCTGGGTTTAAGTTTCATCATTTATGTAAAGGATTACAACTGAACCATCTTATGTTTGCTGATGATCTCCTCATTTTCTGTAAAGGAGATATAAAGTCTATTTTTATGATTGTGGAGGGGTTTGAGGTGTTTTCTAAGGCTTCAGGTTTGCAGATTAATAATGAGAAATCTGATTTGATCATTAAGGGGGTTGATAGGGAGATTGAGGATTTTATTTTGAATCAGACTGGTTTTACTAGGGGAAGTCTTCCATTCAAATATCTTGGTGTTAATATTTCTCATAAGAGGCTGAGTAGGTTTGATTGTTAGATGTTGGTTGATAGGCTGAGTGCTAGGATTAAAGGGTGGAACAGGAGGAAGATTTCTTATTCAGGAAGGCTTGTTTTGGTTAAGTCAGTTTTGAGTACCATTCATAACTATTGGGCACAGATGTTTATTCTACCTGTGGGGGTCCTTGATACTCTCAAAGCCCTTTGTAGAAATTTTCTTTGGGAAGGGGAGGATACTTACTCTAAGGCTCCCCTTGTAGCTTGGAATATATTATGTAAGAGTAAGAAAGAAGGAGGTCTAGGCATTTATGATAGTACTAAATGGAACATTGCAGCAGTTGGGAAGTTAGTCTGGTGGATTATGCTTAAGAAGGATCACCTTTGGATTAAATGGATAGATAAGATATATTTGAAAGGGAGGGATTGGATGTCTTACAGTCCTAGAAGGTCAAGCTCATGGGCCTGGAGAAAGATTTGTGGAGTCAAGGAGATTCTTAAAGAGGGGCTTCAATCTGATGACTGGCAGGAGGATGATGGTTACTCCATTCTTAAAGGATACAATTGGTTGGATGGGAATGATAATACTAGAGTGGATTGGTTTGGTATCACTTGGAGCAGGCTTAACATTCCAAAACATTGTTTCATTTACTGGCTGGCTGTCAAAGGAAGGTTACTTACTCTGGATAGGATGCATAGAAGGGGGTTTACAGGAAATTTAAACTGCTTTCTGTGTGGGATCATCTCTGAAGATCACCTTCATCTGTTCCAGGGTTGCTGTTTTGCAAGGAAGTGTTTTAGTTGTTTTGATGATAGGCTGCAGATCAGGTGTATGAATGATCATTCTCCTGCAGCATTGCTCAGACTGAGATGGGGGACGGGGTTCATCAGAAAAGTGTATTGGTCTCTTGTAGTGGCTGTATACTACAGTATATGGCATTGCAGGAACAAGTGCAGACTGGAAGACATTGTTCAGAGGCCTGAAGTGTTGATACAAGGTGTATGTGTTCAAGCAAAGTTGAGACTCACGCAGATTGAACTTGGTAGTTTAAAGAAAGATGAGATTGTATGGTGTAGAAATAGACAACTTATGTAACTTAATGCACTTTATCAGTTTTTAGAGTGGCTGTTTGATAGCGTTATGGTCTAGTTTTGTAAAAGGATTGTAATTGGATGGATTATTGTCGTATGAATCAAAGATTACATTTGCACCAAAAAAAAAAAATTCAGAAAATGCAATATATATAGGAGTATAAGGCAACTAATTCACAAATAAACGAAATTTAGGAAATCAATAAAGCAAAATTATTAGAATACCTGATTAATAAGAAATAGCAGACGGAGATGATGACTGAGAGACGATCAGGGAGTATGTCTTAGTGTTTGTGGATTTTGTGTTGCAGTATAATCGCTTTGTGTTTGTGTTTTTGTGTTGCAGTATAGTATTATTAGTGTTGTTATTAACAAATATTGACAACGGTTATTATTCATAGTAAACTGTTGTTATTAGTTTATATATTTACAACGGTTAACAAAGTTCTAACCGTTGTTACAACTAACAACAACGTACAACAAAATAATATCCCTTGTTATTAATTTACGCCAAACTTTGCGCCAAATTAATAACACATTATAACAACGGGTTTGTTCGTGACTGTTGTTATTACTTTTCCTCATTTTGCGCCAAATTAATAACAACGGATATAGAGTAAACTGTTGTTATTAGTTTATATATTTACAACAGTTATTTTAGTTCCCCCCGTTGTTAAAACTAATAACAACGGACGAAAAATTAATACCGTTGTTATTAGTTTTAATAAAATTCCGCGGAAAAATAATTATTCATTCCACAACGGTTTTTCTTAAATTTTCGTGAATATGCGTTTTTGATGGGGCGTTGTTATTGCCCGAATTTGTAGAAGTGTATATAATACTCGCTTGATTGACCTTATGAATATATCTGAACCCTTAAGAACCGAACTGATTGACCTGAATCAAAAGTATTGATTTTCTCATAAATAAACTTATATTTTAGGTGTTTTTCAATTATTCAGAATTTATTAATGATATTATGAACTATTACATTAGAATTGGAATATATAAGATACATTAAACTAATTTTTCTTACCATTAACTCAAAAATATTGTGACCCGAAACTGAACTGAACTGAAATTGACCCACCCGAACCATACCTGCCTCGAAATATCACAAATTGATGAAAGTGGATAACTGAAATGAACCCGATCGAAATCGAACTGAAACCGCAATTAAGGTTAACCCGATTTAGATCGAATCGTTTTAAACCGATCTGAAACCGAATCAAATGATCTGTTTGCCAGGTCTACTTTTATGTCATAAATTTAAGACATTGACAATCCATTTATTGTTTTGGGTACGAAAAGTTATTTTGAAGCGATCTTACTTATTTAGGGAAGAGAATCAAGGAGTTGATAGAGTAATAAAGGGTCAACAATTAGGTACTTTGAGCTTAATGTGACGATTCGTTGTATCCCCGTTTTAAGAATATGAGCTTTAATACCACTGACCCCATCATACTTGGCGTTAAATAGTAAGATGGTATATCAGTTCCCCAATTGTAGCCTTTTCAAATTCTTTAGCATCACATGAGTTTGAATCCTATTAAAAAAACTTTGAAATTCTCAGATATTGACTTATTACTTATTAGTATTGTAATACTTCGTATTTTGGTTGGCACTCGATAGAGTAATGAGGATGTACTTAGTCAAGTATGTGTACTCGATCGAGTGGGTCGACCGAGTAAGTTGGTTGTAGTTGTATCTGGTTCTGTTTTAAGGTTAATTGACCGAGTATGTATGTTTGGCACTCGGTCGAGTGGGTAGGTTGTACTCAACCGAGTGGGCCGGTCTGATGGCATCTTTTGGCGGATTATTCGTGATTAATGGGGATATTAATAAAAGTTCTAAGCATTTCTAATCTTCATTTTAAACCTTAAACGCATTTATAGACTTTCCCATATCACATTTCTACTCCTTTTAATCAAGTTATGAGAAGAATTATCGCACTTTTTGGATTAGGGCTTCATTGTCATGTTCTCTTGTCTTTCCTATTGTGTAAGTTTAGATTTAAATTTTTAATCAGTTCTCAATTGAGTCTAACCCTAGAGATTGGATATTGGGGGAGCTTGTGATTATATGGGATGTTAATAGGATCTATAGTAATTATTTATGTAATTATAACTTGTAGGTGATGGTTTCATGGAGGATTGCTATTGATGTTGCTTTATTATGCTTGGATTGTTAAAGGTAGGGTTTTCCTACTCATTTTGGTTAATGTGAATGAATGAAATTTGATGACGATTCTTGTTGTGATGATGATTCTTTTTGTTCATAAGAATTGATGATTGATGATGTTTGCTTGTGACGGTAATACTCTAAAGAGCGGTTGTTATGACTGTGATATCAAGAGATTGGCTTTACCACCGGGATCGCTCCTTGTGGCTTCTGTTTGCAAGGAGGATGTGCACTTAAAGATCTAGGTTTTTCTCACTTTTTTGAGGCAGAGGCGATGTGGTGATAAGAATCCTGGCAGAGGTGACATGTAGGAAGGATAGATTTGGCTTGGTAGAGGTGACTCGTTGGGAGACCGGGCCTAGCCGCCTAGGTAATATGTGGTTTAGCCCGGACACTGGCAGCGGGGACCTGAGTTTACGGTTTACCCTATGGCTTATAATTATATGTGATTGGCGAGGATGATGGTGACGTGATGGTGTGGATTGTGTTGATAATGTATTGTTTGTGTTAACCATGATTGGCCTTGTTTATGGTTTTTATCTGCTGTGATCGATTTGATATTTCCGGCAAATGATGATCAGTGAGTTCTAGCAGGTTATGATTTGTGTTGGGTGGATTTTGAACCTGGTTGAGGATGGTCCGCAAGAGCTCACTTAACAAAGTCATATTTGATAAGACATTTATTTCACTTGTTATGTATTTGATACTTGGAGTTGGGATTTAGATTGTAATCGTATTTTATTCCATTTAATAATTGTTTAAAGTTTCCTTATTGTTGATTTTAAAGGTACTATCTCGGATAACTGAGATGGTAAAGCCCTTTCTTACATGAGAATGTCTTACTAAAGATTACGGGGTAAGTGGGTGTGTTACAAAGTGGTATCCAGGTATTTTTTTAATTTAATAACATTACCCTAATTATGGATAAGATATCGAAATGAGGTCATATAATCATATAAAAAATATTTGTTACTCCCTCCTATTCATGGTATTCTTTCCTATTTCCTTTTTCGGTTATTCATGTTTTCTTCCCTATTTCCTTTTTTGGATGTGGGGTAGTGAATTTTGTGTGGTCTAAATTCATTTGTGTGTGGGGTAGTGTGTTTTGTGTGGTTAAAATTCATTTCCTTAATCTAAGAGCCAAAATGAAAGGAGAAGAATACATTGAATAGGAGGGAGTATTAATACTTTATGTGTAATACTCCATGCATGGGGTGCCTCTGAAAAGATCCTTTGAGAGGCTTAAAATATGACTAGTGCTTGAAGGGATTGAAAGTACTACTCCTATCAACAAAGTGCACTTTTTTTCTGGCTATCCATGTAAAAGAACTTCACAGTTAATCGTGCTTGGCTGGGAGTAGTCTTAGGGATGGGTGACCTCCCGGGAAGGTTCCCAGGATGCGCATGAGTGAGAACAAAATGCGCTGGAAATGACCTGTGTTGATTTGTGGGCCATGTACACAGCCTGGCAAGCTATCGTGAGTGACCCCTCCCGACCCAAGGTTTGGGCCGGGGTGTTACACTATGGATATATATATATATATATATATTAGTAATTGGTTTTTCGATAATAATAAAATTTGATAGAGTAAGTTCGTCCAATTTTGTATGGGTATAAGACTAGTTTTAAGTGTCCACTTGCTCACTTTTCTAAAACTCACCAAAAATAGAATTCTCTATTGATTAAAGGAATAGGTGAAGCTATTATTTTCCCGCTCAAATCACTCTATCTTACAACTGGGCCTTAGCATGTTTGATTATTCTTAAATATTGGGCCAAACACTTTTGTTTATTATGTACAAATGTTGAGCGTAATTCTTCTTTGTCGATATTTGTAGAAGAAAATATTTTACTAAAATGCTTTAGACTACTATTATCATCACATTTTCAGCATAAATAAATGTATTTTAAAATTATAAGAATTTTCTCTTTCACAAGTATCTTAACCCCACCTGAAAAACACATCACGAAAATACTAGCTAACAATGTAATGTTTTCCCAAAATAGAACACTAAAACACAATATTTATCGTCAATTGCATTCAATTCTATACTTTTTTCTATTTGGGCACTATTCATAAGTGTGGAGATTTGTCGATACAACTTCTAACATATAGCATAAAAGATAATCATGTGAGATCTTGTTAAAATTGTCTTACCGAGTACATTGAATTGTGAATATCAAATTTTATAACTTTTATTAATATGTAACTAAAGATATGAAAAAAAGAAACGAGCATTGATATATGTGTATAAAGGAAATATGTAGAATTGAATGACATGGATAAATTTATGCATTTGCTAAATGTAATGATATATTATTAATTTTTATAAACAAGATTTGACATAAATATATAGTTTCAATTAAGCTATCAATCTTGTTCGTGTGCAAAAGCTTTAAATTTTAAGTTTTGTTGTCTCTTAGAAGTTAATAGAAGTACTACGCATTGATAATGTGAACTCTAACATTAAATTTAAAGTTTATAATTACTAAATCTCAATTTTTCTATACATTACAATAAAAAAAATCGTGCATTAGCGTGGGATCTACACTAATTAGATAACTGATTAATACACTCTAAAATGAAAATAGGTAACAATTAACCAAGGCGAAGGAATAGTAAATCCCCATATATCCTTTCTCTTGCACTTAATTAATCTATTATTTACGTTATTTATATTAGAAGGTGAAGGACAATCAATCTTTCATTTTTCATGCATAAACATAAGAATTTAAATTCACTCTCACTTCATTTAAATTTCCTTTTCATTCATGTTTACATTTTTCGTATAAGAAATTTTAGGACGTGTAAAAAAATATAAAAAAGGGTTCTTTCAAAAATTTATTTTACGATTAATTAGATCTAAAACGTTCATATATAATATTGTGTATTTATCATGGTTTTAATTTGAACAAATTGCTTAGCATCACAAAATGCCAGAAAAACAGTCTTTTCAAGTTAAAGCCAACTACATTTTGAAAATATTGGTTTAAACAATGATTTTTTTTTTTTAAAAAATTTAGAGCACTGTTTTGGTTTGATAATTAAATGTAGCATGAGTAAAGAGGGTAGAAAGTAGATGCAAAAGTGAAACTAAAGCTTGAAAGCTGGGAGGGTAGAAAGATACAATGACATGCAACAACAATGAGAAAGAGGCATCCGTTACATTGGTGTACAAAATTGGTCAGTCCAGAGATGTAGCAACATCTCTAAACCAAACCTAAGGTTTGTAACAGAAGTGCCTCGTGCACATCCCAACCCACACGACCAATCCGAAATTATCGAAAATAAACAAAATATTACATTCTAAACAGAACCATACAATAAATGTAATTAGCCAGCCATATGAGCTATCATTATTTTACCCAAATGATTTTCCTTATCTTAGGAAAGGGGTGATCTATGAGGAGCACCCTTCCTCCTATTATTCAAAGAGATAAATATCCCTTTTATAAACCCATTTGTTTTATTTTTCCTACGTAAGATGTCGTGTTCCTCCGAGATGATCGAGCTACTTATGGCATTGCTTGAGCACGATGAACCTTTATGATGTAATGGTTCTTCGAGCATGGAGTTCTCAATGGTCTGGGCATCATCATTCATATCAGACATTTCCATTGATAAACCCTCGAATTGAGAAATAGTGAAATCAGATTCGTCGAAACGGTATAGAATGCAAGACAGATCTTCTCCATGGTATACCATATGATTGACCTGCATGTATTTTTACCAGTCAATTTAACTTGTAATAACAATGGCGTTGATTAAGTTAGGTTGTTACTTGGAGCATTAAATTATTATAGGGAATATATTTCAGTTTTAATAATTTAATTTTTTTTTGTGTGTCGAGGAAAATAATTTAATTTTCGTTTAGGCGCTGTAATTGAGCAAAACTAAAGTGGTTAGGGTTGGTCGGCAAAATAAGTCTCAATATGGTCTTAAACTTAAAAGAGGTGAAATATGATAGATAAGACAAAATGAGGATGTTTGTGGAGTAGGGCCTAACAAAAGTATTATCTTAGCTATAGGAGCGGGAGCATATTTGACCCGTTTTCATCTTAACACGGATACTATCGTCCTAGTCCTAACATAAACCTACTCATTGTGAAAAAGGTACAAAATTGACAAGAGTTGATTATTCACACTATTTTCTTAACATCAAATCTCCCCCAATAGACAACCCCTTCACACAGGGCCATGACACGATCAACTCTCCAGACCCCACCTTTCCTACCCTCACACCACCATGTTAGTGGTGGTAGAGGAGTGGAGTTATTGACGGGTTAATTTGTTGGTGGGTGGTTGTTCTATAGAGCATACGAAGGGGCGAATCATTTATTAATTAGTAAAATGGCCCTTTAGTAAGTTTATGAAGTGTAGGGTCAAAGTTTTATACACATTTTCAAGCTACCAAAATGAAATTGCCATGAAGAACTCAGCGACGCAACCCAGCAACAATTGCGTCTGTGACGCTTTTCTCACCCTCTTAAGTTTCCTTTCTCTTCTCATACTACCATGATTACTCACCACTGCTAATCAATTACCAAATGAGGTCATCACGAAAGAACTCCATGACGCTGCCGGCAGTCAGACAGCACCCACTCCCATGTCACTCCCGATTACATCCAAGCCCCCTTCCCTATATATTTTTTTCTTTTTACTAATTTATATTATACGAGTATAAAAAAAATCGGTTTTAGAATAGTGAAGCTACAAAACCATAAGCATATATAAATAAATAAATAAATAAAGGAACATTGTTTGAGGATTCCTTGAATTATGTAGACCGGGAACATGTATTTATAGGCTGGAAATTTAAGTACCACGATGGTGCAGGTGGTAATTACGGGTGACATATATGGTGGTTAACGTGTGGGGAGATTAAAAATTTAAAATAGCGAATGAAATAGTTGTTCTACAGTCAAATTATGATCCATCCTTGACGTCTTGACTTCAGATGAATTTTTATCGTTTATTTTGGGCACAAAAAGGAATAAAACGAGACATTTATTTTTATTTTTAACATGCAAAATGTAAAAAACACGAGCATGTGAAAATCAAGTGACTTTTGTACATGTGAAAAACTCGAAAAGATTTGACTACTACTGTAATACATCCAATACGAAAACATGTTGAATTGACCCAAATAGAGGGTAGAAATTACGATTTTTTCTTATAGAAGTTAATAAGGATGAAATCACTCTACTTGTTGCTTAGAATATATCAAATTTTTTGTGTTTATTACCACCACTTGATAATACTTGATCCGTCTTAAGCTTTAGACGGATAATACCCGTCCTAAACAAGACTTAATGTAAAAATGGAACATATGTTGTGTAAAAAACACGGAGTACATGGCAGAATTGTAAGAGAAAGGAAATTGGAGGAAAGGGGAGTTCAAAGTTCAAACCTTGCAAGAGAGAGAACAGAAGTGAAAAGGGGACTGAAGGATCCTGTCACAAGTGGAGCAAATGTTGGCGGGGACCTTGCATGACTTGGACTGTGGTCTCTCTTTCAAGAATATCACCTTCGCTCCATTTATAGTATATGGCTGTCGCCGCATATTACCCATTTATACCCGTTAACACTTTACATTTGCTACTATTACTACTCTCTATACTGCATGCCGACTACTCTGTTCTTATATACTTCCTCCTTCAACTCCACTCTACCATATTACTTTTTTACATTTGTCAAGACGCGTTTTACGCAGTAAATATCGTTAGCTACGTATTTGCAAAAATTATAAAAGTTAAATATTTTTAATGTGTTCGTAGAGACGAATCAAACAAGACTACATATGAATATATTTTTTACTCATATATTGAGAGAAAATTACAATTAGATGCTTACTTGTGAATAGTGTACAAAAGTGAAAGTGGTAGAGTGGAGTTAAAGGGAGAAAGTATATTACCAAAAAACTAAACATTTCTATAACGCAAACATAACAGACTTTAAAGTTAAAACAAATATGGTAAACAAGTGTGACAGAGCTTGGGTTACTTAGTAAAGAATATTTTTGTGAAATATAAAACACAACGGTCGGAAACGAGTACGCCTTTTAAAACTAGAGTCTACGTTTTTAAATATAATACGGGTCAAATAAATGAGTATTTAAAAAGCAGAATGCTTAAAGATTTTTTTAAAAACAGCATTATTATTTAACCAGTTCTAAATTTAAGATGGACACTTCGATTGAACGAGGATTAGGTGTTAAAATTAAACTAATAATAAATATTTGAAAGGGGTGGTCTAAGTCAAGAAAAATGAATATCAACCTGAATGTAGGAGCAATCAATGAGCTTCTGAAGATCGTCCAATCTAATGACATCGTGATAGACGTACCGCCTAACCTGTCGCACAGCAAGTTAGATGATAAAGCTTGAGCCTTTTTTCCCTTTGTTTTTCCACTTTTTACTCCCATCCTTCATTTTTATTTAATGCACAGACATAAACTGACTTCCGCCAAAATTGCCAGTAGCCCACTACATTTAGGCCCCAACCCCGCCCCCCTTCTTGTGTTCTTTTCAATTCTGTCTACGCCTACGTACTTTTACATTATTATTATTAACTCTTTTTTAAAAAAAATTATTACACTATTATCATGCATAATAATGTAAAGTGATTCGCCTCCGTCAATTCAATTGCAATAATTTTTTTATCGCAAATTCTCATTTTAGACGACTGAAGCCTTCAGACACACTTTTAAAACCACTTTTATAGTGAAGTGTGCATAAAAATATAACCACTTAACCAAAGTCACATTTGACTCTAATTGGGTTACATATTCGTGTATGAAGCCTTTAGAGGAAAATTACGTTCTGCCGAGAGACCTTCGGTTTTTTATATGATCAAATAGTAACATTCCATCTTGATCAACTATGGCAATGCTCTTAATAAGAAGAGATAACTCTACATACCTCCGTTGTCTCATTTCATATTAAATTTAGTCATTCACAAACCTAGACTGAAATCATCAGAACCTTTATTTGAAATTTAATTAGTTAAGACAAAACACAGAGCGCCTAAAGAGTCATAAATAATTTGTTTTTATCTATATATGTGGGTTTATTTGACCTCGTCACAAGCATGTGACAAATATGGTTCGTCACAAATTGATTGAACTGAACCAATTAATCATTTTCAGCAAAGAAAATTAACTGAAGTTAACTAAGTTTAGTGTGAGCTGATAAAGCTATACATCAAAATGAATTATCCATTGTTTTTCCTATTAAGTAATGAGATCCTTAGTGTGAAGGATTTTTTACCCGTTTCAGCTACTTGTTACGTTTCTATCAAAGTTTCATCATCGACTAAAAGGACAATTTTACCCCTTTAATGTTTTTTTCCTAAGCTGAATTACATTTCACACCATTACCTAATTAAAGGTTGAGATTTGTTCAAAGTGTAGAGTCAAAACATGAATGTGACAATTGATAGCATATTTCAACAAAATCTAAGTTAAAAGTAGTGCATAATTGTTACTCTGTATTTGTTTGGAAAACAAGTACTTGGTACTCTCCCTAGTAGAGAGTAAAAAGGTAAAATAGAATGTAAAATATGGTAAAGTAAAAAAGACAAGTAACGAAAGTGAAGTTGAAAAAAGGAGTAAATTAGTTAGTAAGTTGGGAGAGACTAGAGAGTAGTAAAAGACAAAGGTTGGAAAATTGAAAGTGGTCAAAGCAAGACTGCTTATGAAAGGAACAAGTGATAAAAATTGTAACAGTGGGTAGCAGTGTAAGATGTGGATCATACATAATTACTACACTCTTCTTCTTCTATATTTGATATACAAACAAACATTTACCCAATCCTAAAGTAGATATGTTGCTTTCTTTCCACTACTATTTCGTTTTATTCACCAACACTTATTCAATTTTCCTTTTTTTTTTTTTTTTTTTTTTTTAAATTTTCCAGGAATTTAGCAGAATTCACAGTCTTTCAAATTACTGAATTAGTCAATTTTGCAATATTTATTCTGTTTCTGATCTTTCGGAGTGGATTTATTATTATGGTAAACCCAACTGTTAATTGATGACAACACATAACATTAAATAAAAATAATAAATATAAATGGCTGTAATTGTCAGAATTAGTCGACTGGAAAGTCAGAATTTAATAAAGTTACGGCTTAATTCCTTTGTTTACGCGTTCTCAAAAAAAAAATCAAATTTTTTTAATTCAATTGAACATCAAGTGCAATTAAGCAAGTTATAATTATCTTGAACTATACCGGATGGAGTTGAATTGATGGAATTGATGGAATTGAGATTGACAATTTTGAATTTATGAACTATTTGATTGAATACGATATTCATAATCGACGAATATATTAGACTTAAAGAAAACGTAAAGAATGAAATGAAACAGTTGAATTACGGAGCGAAATAGAAATAAAACCTGCAAAAGAAGGTGAGAGCGATGGGAAGGAAGGCAGTGAGGGCAAAAGGCAAGGCAACAAGTTAAGCAAAATATATTCTTTTCATTTTTCCGGCGAGCCTCGTGATTCGCACATGCTGCAAAGAACGTTGTCTCTTCCATTAGACTTTCTAGCCATGCAGGTTTCATCACTCTTACCATTTTTTTTTTTTAATTATCAAAATTCTCAACAATATTATAAATGAAGTAGGCTAATAAATGGGAGAATTGGATTATCTTGGTTGAAGCAATGATAATTACAAGTAGCAAGAGTGTATAGTAGCGCTAAATTGTTTAACACGAGTACTCCGTAATATAGTAGAATATAATATAATATAGTAATAATAGTAATAGTAATAGTAATATTATTATTATTATGGATTATAGTGAGAAGAACCCTAGATGAGAGAAATTGACAGCGCCCCCCTGCATTTATAGGCGCAATTTCCAGAATTGCATTTCTGTCGTTTTCATACGACAAGGCCCGTACGCTGCCCACGAGAAGGAAGCCAAGCCTAGGCATGGAGATGGTCAAGCCTTTTCCTTTCTCGAGATTTTAAAGTTTTTTTTTTTTTTTTTGTATTCCACCTAAATTATTGCTCGTTTCGGATCCGATAATCGGATATGGATCATAATAATAATAATAATACGGGCTATGTTTCATAAGATAAATTGGGTTTGTGAGTTATTTTTCATGCGATAGGTCCGGTATGTGAAAGTCTATTATATTGTCGAGTTGCATGTTTGGTATTCAGAGCGTGTGGATACGACTCTTTGTCTTATTAATTTTTTTTCTTAAATTTCCTATATTCTATTCTTTTTTTGTGTGTGTAAGATTCCAATTTGACTTTTTATTCATCCATTATGGAAACAAAAGTATAAAAAAAAACTTAATAAACTAACCACTAACATATTAAAAGAGAAAAATTAATCAACATATTTAAGTAACACCATGAATAGTGTACATTAATAAAAATATTTTTTATGGCAAAATTAATGATATTATTTTACAATTTTTATAATAGGAAGTTAGAATTTATCTTACAAAGTTAACGGAATTTTAATCATAAAAAACTTATTGACAAATTTTCGCACTTGAAGACAAGAAGGAATATATAGGAATATGATTATATCAAAATAGAACGAAAGTATATAGGGAATAATCTAAATAGAGAATGTGTCAATAGAAATAGTGCAATCCTCAACAAGTTGTCGGATTATGGTCACTATCGGGTCGGGTTATTTAGGTTGATTTATATATCGGGTCGTGTATTTATGACAAGTTGTCGGGTTTTGCTTAGTTTAGCTCAACATTTTTTTTTCGGATGTTTTCCAATTATTTTATCATTTTGAGTTAAATTTATGGTCATTATTTAGCGAAATTATAAGTTTAGTTGATTTTAAATAAATTATAAAAGTCGTTCATGGATCCGACCCGATAATGACTTCACCCATAAATGAGCTTAATATTGACTTGACCTAACAATACACAAACGTAGACCTAACAAAACCAACCCGACCCGAAAAGACGGACCCGAGACCCGAAATTGCCCGGTCTATTACCCTCCAATGTGACCTGAAACTCGAATTAACTCGACCTAACCCGAACTTTGTTGGCCGGAAATTGACCCGACGACCCGATCTGAAACCACTAACCCAAAAATGACTCGAAAAAATATAACTCTAATTGGAAAAAAAATACTTTAACTGACTAATTGTACTTTTTTTTTAAATCATTGGCCCGAAAATGACCTGAATCCAAAATAACACGACCCGTTTGATCCGAAACTGACCCGATTAACTTATCTGAAAAACACTCGAATGCCGAAATAATTTCACCTGATCGGAACTAATCTGATAATATGATAGACCTGAACTGACTCGACCCGAATTGATCCGACCTGAACCCGATCTAATTGACACGTTTACCACATCTACCCCAACCCAACCAAAATCTGATCAGACCTCAAAAATCTTACAATAATATAAAAAGGCTTGTTGAGCCTCCATTGAGCTGACACGTGTCACCTCTTGATAAGCTCACAATTCTACCGGTTAACTTAGTAGTTTTTAGGACAATAAGACGATAGGGTGAAGCGGTATTGATGGATTTAATCCATTATTACCAACTCCGAGTATCATGATCATAATGGAGTTTTAAGCGGCTTTAAAGCGGTGCAAGAGACCCGACTAAGTCCCAAGGAAGGCTAGGAAACATGCCAAGGAAGAACAAGTCAAAAGCCATCCAAAGGAAGAACAAAGAAGAAATCAAGGGAAAAAAATCAGTCATTTGGGCGCACCGTGCGCCCTGCTGGAAGCACCCCAGGCGCACCGTGCGCCCCTTCTGACGAGCTTCAGCTTTGTTACGGGCTTTCACCAAATTACAGCCCATTAATTCTCTATTATGTGTGGACTATATAAAGATGAAAACACTAGGTTTTCATCATCTTATCTCATAATTTATGTTTGTCTTGTGGAATAATTAATCAAAGTTGTAATCTTGGGATTTTTCATCTATTTTGGGTTTAGATCTAGAATGGGCAACTAATCTTATTTCTTAATCCAATCCTCAAAGGTGTAATCTTTTGGTTGTAAGACTCCTAATCTTTCCCTAATTATTGTTATTATTGTTAATCCCTTGTGTTTTATGTTGTTGGATTTGGAAACTTGTTTGATTAAAGTAATTAAGTGTGATTTCCTTGTTATCTTAATCTTACCATTTTCCTAATCTATTGTTGTTAGAATCATTAAGTGTGATTTCCTTGTGATTCTATTTTTGCAACTCCTTGTAATTGAATTAGTGAGTGTGATTTCCTCCTAACTTGACTTACAAGAAAGGGATTAACTTGCGATTTGGTATTAATTGTGTTCATTGTGCCTAATTGCTCTTATTGAACCTCTCATGCTTTTCTCTTCTTATTAGTTGAATCAATGTATGTGATTTCTACTTGGAATGATTAATAAGTTGGGTTGATGATTAAGTGTGATTTCCTTGTCATTTACCACTATTTAGGAGGTTTAGAAGATTAATCTTCACAATAAGATAATAATAATTAATTGGGGAATTGATTGAGTCTAGGATCAACCATTTGAGGACCATCTATAGGATTGGGTTAAGTTTTTCTCAACTTGATTATTTTCATCCTCTAATTGCTTTCTTGTGTTGCACTCTTATTTGAATTTACTTGTTTTTGAATCAAAATCAAAACCCCCCCTTTTTACATATTGTTTGTTACTTGTGCATCTATTCTAGTTACTCTTTTAATTACACAATTGCATTCCCCCTTCCCTTGGGTTCGACCCTTACTTTCCACTTTACTTTAGTTTAATTAGTAGGTAATTAGTAAGGTTATAAATAGTTAATTTGGCCGTCTTTAATAGCGACGTTTTAGGCAAGTCACCTCTCAACTTCTTGCCACATATCACATTCATAATTAACAAAAAATAATAAGAAACTTACATAATTGTTGTGCTTTCATTTTCTCTTACCTTTTTGTATACCTTGAGACAATAAAAAAAACTGAAATTTCAAATTAAATATTTTAATTGATGCCTATTATTTCATATTTGTTAACAACTAATTTATTATCTTACAAATAACTATAAGGAAGTTTAAGCCCCTTCATCTCTCTCATTTTGACTACTTTATTTATTTACTAAAATTTTCCACTATATTATTATTACTTTGCAATTAAACACTCTCTTCATCTCCCTTTTACCTAACTTATTTTACAAGCCCTTTTTTACAACTCATTTTTAGTTTTTACCAATACATTCCAAATTCACCTTTTCTTTCTAACCTTGATGATATATAACTCATGTCACATGCCAACAATTGACAAGTACGTATATTTACATTTTTTTTTACACTATTAGTTTTTTAGTTATTTTCTTGTGCAATCTTAATCTCATTCTCTCATTTTTTTATTCAATGGTCATTTGTTTTGTTTTGGTATAATGATAACAATTTATATTTGGACTATTTGATTGCATTTTATAAAGACAACATGTACTTTTGTATGACCGTATCCACGTATAAAAAATGGCAAGTGACAACTACACTTATTTTTTCAATTAGAAGTTATTATAGATTGTGTTGGGATTGATTCTAATTTCTTTATTTCTTGACTATGTAACAAGAAATGAGTCTAATGGAGTGTTATTGTTAATAAGAATGGTATAAAAAATAGTTCCTAAAATTCCATATTTGAGACTATGACTATGGTCTATGATGGAGTCTGATTACGTGTTTTTTTACCCTTTTTATCTACGATATCGTATAAAGACATGTAAATTAGTAACTTTCTGTTTGACGATCATTAATACAGGTTTTTGGACTTCAACACAATGATGTTGCTTAAGATGTTTAGCACTAATTAATACAAAGCGAATGAATCAACCTAATTACGGAAGGTACCTACGAGATTGATGAAACCTTGGTACGGAATAATTATGGATAACTTTTACATTTACATTCAAATTATATTTAATGTTGATAAATTAGGTCCTTAAGATATATATTACCCATAATATTAGGGTGATCGACTAAGTATGTAAAAAGACTTGGAAGATAAGGAATATGGTGACTGGTTTTCAAATTTTACCAAATACTTAACAATTTACACCCGAGTTTGTTATCGTCCGAGAGACTATTGAAATAGATGATGTTTTATTACATTTGTTTTCTTCAACTGAGAAAAGTCTCATAAGCGTAGGTTTTCTATTTTTGCGGGAGTGTAAATCAATTTTTTTGCATGTTTAGTGTATCACTGATTGCATATATTATGTAGTATAGTTTGAAGATACATCGATATAGCCAACCTTAGATAAAATTTGTTATTTTTACTCGTCTAAAAATCGATTTCTAAGAGAGTAAGCACAATCAAGACTTCAATGCTAAGGTGTCAACCACATTGGCACATTTGGAATGATTTTCCATATCTCATGAATCATGATTAATTCAAAAAAAAAAAAGAGACTAGGACGGTAGTTATGAATCATGGATAATTTATCCTTCATCCTAAATATCAAAACTCCATATCTCATAATTAACTGTTTGGGCATGTACACCATAAATCTAAAAACTACAAAATAAACAACCCTTAAACCCCTTCAACTTTCATACACCACAAATAGAAAGAAAACAAAATGTCTTTGTACAATCGAACAACAAATACGCGCTAATGAAGATATAATAACGCCACTAACCCACTACAAATGCCACAAACAAAAAAAGTCCCGTAGATTTCACGGGCAACAGAACTAGTTATCTACTGAAACGCAAAAATCATAGACAATCATGTACAGAAACAAAAACAAAGTGCTGGCAACGTACGTTAATTTTGACGGAAATAAGAATTTGGGGTCCTTAAAGCTAGGTATTAATATTTTAGGTCCTCATAGCTAGTCTTCTCCAAAGTTTAGGTCCTTGTAGTTTACTTTACTCCTACTATTGAACCACATGTATTTAGTTGTAGATACCCGTATGTGTCGATATTAGAATTTATAAGACTTCCGCCAAACACCTGATGATGATAGGACAATATGTAATATCGTCTCGACATCGTCAACTTATTGGAGCTCATTTACGAAGTAAATATAGATTTAATATTTTGAAAAATAATCCTTTTATATAATTTAAGTTAATTTTAATTTAATTTAAACCCGAATGAGTTATTTTATTTTAAGAAACTTATGTTATAAAATATAAAGAAGTTAGTGAGACATGGTAGAAAATGTGTGTTTCTCATTAGTATAAAAGAGGTAAATATACATGAAGATAAATGGGAGTTATGTCGTCGGAAACTAGAAGGAAGATTTTAGAAACATTCTACATTGAAACACAGTTAAAGACATTCATAATACATTTGACTTATGAGCATCCATACAATAAGTTTTACAATACTCTCTCGTGGATGTCTATTCCTGTAAATACGTTGGTGAAGTTGCCTCGTTAAAAACCTTACCAGGAAAACCGAGTGGGAAAAACCATGGTTAAGGGGAAAATAGTGCAACACGTATTTACTCCCCTCTTGATTATATAACTTGATATATCTTGAAATGATCTTTACTTTGACGTAATTTCTCGATCGTTTAATATAAATTATCGTAGTAGAAAAACTTGATTTCTTCAAATTCTTGATAACTTATCTTTATATTTATGCAGAACTCACAATCTGGATGTGATCTTCATTTCAAATAATACTTTCGCAATTCTGATAGTACAAAACTTCAGTTATTTCAATAGTTGACAAAATATTACATGTGTGACAACTCTCGCAAATGCGGAAATAAAACATACAAGCATGTGATTTAATTAGCGGAAATACGGTATTTTAAAAACCTTTATACATGCAAGATAGAAAATACGAGGAGTGTCAAAATATTACAAACCAAATAAAAATACCACATGAGACGTAGTCTCTCAAAGTGTTAACAAAAGACAGAGTTATTAGCTACTATCTAAAATCGTCTAGAGGTGTTTTATCCAGGGACAACGCCCGCTAGCTCACACCCGAACCCAAAATGTCAAGCAAAAAGCCATCCATGCAAGCAACCTGTTCATCCATGAAAAACATGAACGCCACAGTCAGTTGGGAGTAACTCCGGGTTCTCCCAGCCATATCACATTAAACGTACATAGAAGGAAATACAAAAGTAGAAGCATGCATATATAGATATACATGTGAAATACGATAAGGATCAGATAGGCAAGTCAATAATATAAAGATCTCGGTAGCATTGAAGTACACATCCGAAA
>JAIUZE010014005.1:0-46930 GCA_022085475.1 Heliosperma pusillum
AATAATCATATTGATGCACTATTATATGACTAAAAGGTTAGTCAGTGTATTTGACTAAAAGGTTAGTCAATGTGATGATGAGACGATTATTTAATAATGATTAAATAAAGTTAGCTGAGACGAATTAACTGTAATTCGTAAATTGAATATAAAATGTTATATTTAATTGTTGTATATAATGTAAGTTAATTAAACATAAACCGTTATAATTAATTGACAAATTATAAATATACGGATATTTATAATTAATGATGTATTATAATGATGTCGGTCCTTGACAAACGACGATTATAATATATTACATTATATTGGAAGCTAAGATAACCGAAACAAAAGTGTCCAGATACACTCGGTTTTTCCGGTCAATGGGTAGTTATTTTGAGGAGACAAAATCTCCTCATATAAGACCTAATGAGCCGTGAGACAAGTAGATATAGGAAGAAAATTTCTAAACCTAATTTACTCACTTCTGCCTCTCTATCATTCACACAAGGAAAAAGTTAACAGTAACTTTTCACAAAAACACAAAACCTCCTTCTCATCAGTGAGATCGTGTAAGAGGTTCTCTTTCTAGCAAAAGAGAAGGGTATTTCTCGGAGCATCTTATATCTACCTTGATATCTCTGTTCTTTACGCCTATTGCTAGGACCGGAGGTTGATTTCTAAATCTCTATTTTTCCTTGTTTTCGTTTATGACTCGCATAATCAAGTTATTACTTTTTCGTTATAATCCTATAATAATTGTTTTGTGGTAATACCGATTTCCCACAAAATCTGGCCGAGTGTACACCATGGCATACATTAAACTCCCAATGGCATTTGAATAAGGAACATGTGACATGCGCCTTTTACCTTCTTCTGTTTGTGGACACTGTTCAGATGACAATTTAAAATGAGCAGCAAGTGGAGTAGTGACAGGTTTACAATCTTGCATATTAAACCTGCCCATCATCTTCAGGATGTATTTCTTTTGTGATAGAACAAGTTTCCCTGCCTGACGATCCCTACTAATCTCCATTCCAAGAATTTTCGTGGCAGGACCTAAGTCCTTCATATCAAACTCACTGTTCAACTGAAGCCTTTAACTTGTTGATAAAAGACTTACCTCGTGCCGCGATCAACATGTCGTCGACATAAAGTAACAAGTACATGAAAGACCCATCTGACGTCTTCTGAAAATAAACACAATTATCATAACTACTTCTTGAGTAGCCATGTCCAACCATGAACGAATCAAACCTTTTGTACCACTGTCTTGGAGACTGCTTAAGACCATAAAGACACTTTTTCAAACGGCATACATAGTCCTCTTTACCAGGGACAACAAAACCCTCGGGTTGATGGATGTAGATTTCCTCTTCAAGATTATCATGAAGAAAAGCAGTTTTGACATCTAACTGCTCCAACTCTAAATCGTGCAAAGCAACTAGAGCAAGTAATATACGAATTGAGGTGTGACGAACAACAGGAGAAAATACCTAATTGAAATCAATGCCTTCCTGTTGATCAAACCCTCTGACGACAAATCTTGTTTTGTACCTTAATTGCATTCTCAACACCTGGAATGCCTTCCTTTCTCTTAAAGATCCACTTGCAACTGATAGCTCTCTTATCATCTGGTAACTTCACCATATCCCAAGTTTCATTCTTATGAAGACTCTCGATCTCTTCTTGCATAGCTGCAACCCATTGTGCTGAATATCCATTGGAGGTAGCCTCAAAATAACTTTTGGGCTCATCACAATCATCAATTTCTTGTGCAGCGGCCAAAGCATAAGCAATATTAGCACTTTGGCCAACGTATCTTTGAGTCGATTTTCTTGGTCTCTGTTCAGAAAGATTTCGAGCCATGGACCACGGCTATGGTAAACCTCGTCGTAGAGGTTGATGTTGCTGTTGTTGTCGTGGACTTCTTTGGTCGGTGGTAACGGTTTCATCATTGGAATTTGGTGAAGGGTAGGAACTTGGGACATCTTCCTCCGAAGTATTCTTGGCTGCGACCTCAAACTCCACCTTCTCTACGGTACTCTCTGTATCATCTGTATTTGTACCAGTAGGGTAAGCAACAATATCTCTTCCAGAAGATAACAAAGCATTCTCATGAAAGGTAACATTTCTACTATGAAAGGTTTTTCGAGACTCAGGGTCATATAAACGGTACCCTTTAACCCCTAAGCCATAACCTAAGAAAATGCATTTTTTTAGCACGAGGATCCAATTTTCCCTCGTTTACATGAGAATATACAGGACAACCAAATATTCTGAGATTCGAATAATCAACAGGTTTACCTGACCAAACTTCTTCTTGAATATCGCCGTCTAGCGATCTGTTTGGGGAGCGGTTGATCAAATAGCATGCAGTGCTAGCCGCTACAACCCAAAACTCTTTTCCCATGCCAGAATGAGAGAGCATGCAACGAACTCTCTCCAAAATAGTTCTGTTCATACGTTCTGCGACTCCATTTTGCTGAGGAGTACCTGGAATGGTGTGATGTTTGGCAATACCTTCCTTTTTGCAGAATCGATTGAATTCATTTGAACAGAATTCGAGACCATTGTCAGTTCTCAATCTTTTAATCTTCTTACCAGTCTGGTTCTCAATCAAGACTTTCCACTCCTTGAAAGTGGAAAAAACTTCAGTCTTGCTTTTAAGGAAATAAACCCAGAGCTTTCTTGAGAAATCATCAATAATGGTTAACATGTAAAAACATCCTCCTTTTGAAGGAACTCGAGAGGGACCCCAAAGATCAGAATGGATGTAATCCAATGTACCTTTGGTTCTATGAACGCCCTTTGAGAAGCTTACTCTTTTCTGCTTACCAAAAACACAATGTTCGCAGAAATCGACCTTACCGGTACAATGGCTTCCGATGAGTCCTTTTTTGTTAAGGACGCGCAATCCCTTCTCACTCATGTGGCCCAATATCATATGCCACAATTTGGTGCTGTCAGTGGATGAGACGCTTGCTGCGGAACCTGAAACGGTTGAACCCTGCAGCACATACAAGCAACCAGATCTATTTGCCTTTAACAATACAAGGGCACCTTTGGACACATTTAAAACTCCACCTTCAGCTGAGTACTTACACCCAAGTGATTCAAGAGTGCCTAACGAAATGAGATTCTGTTTCAAATCAGGGACGTGTCTGACACCAGGAGAGCAAAAGAAGCACCTAATTAAGGAAAAGTGACGGAAATAGAATAAGAGTCGGAGTTTGTTGGTGAGGACGGTGGTGATATCGGTGGAGCTAGTGTCGGAGTGGTGGTCGGAGAGGTGGTTAAGGGAATGGAGTAGTGGTGGCGATTATGTAAAGGAAATGGGGATTTTCGGGTGTTTGAAGAAATTGGTAAAGTAAGAGTGACGGATGAGTTTTGCGTTTTCTGGAATAATACACAAATTGGCGACTGATCTGGCAGTCGCCAAAATGGCGACTGAAATCAGTCGCCAAATGGCTTATCAGTCGCCAATTTAGCGACTGATTTCAGTCGCCCGAGTTTTTTTAATTAAAATCTGAGGGTTGTTTCAGTCGCCAAATTGGCGACTGATTTCAGTCGCCTTATTCTATTTTCAGTCGCTAAATTGGCGTTTACTTCTATCAGTCGCCTTATAACAGTCGCCTGAAACAAGATTTCTTGTAGTGGTACCTTCACCAACAACTTTGCATTGAGCATCGTTTCCCATCAAAACAAGACCACCATCTACAAGTTTGTAGGTGGAAAACCAGTCTTTATTAGGTGACATGTGAAAAGTACAACCAGAATCAAGTATCCACTCATTTCTGGACCTTTGTTCAATATCAGCATCTACTAATAGCTCCCCATCAGACCCGGACTCAACGACACTTGCTTCAGCATGGTGATCGGGTTGCTTACCTATACCCTTATCATCTCTTTCTTGCTTATTTTTCAATTTATAGCATTCAGAGACTTCATGTCCTTTTTTCTTGCAATAACGACAAAACTTAGAGTTTTTAGCTCTAGACTGTGACCTGGACTTATTGTTACTACTACTACTACCTTTTTCAAAATTTCTCCCTCTAATAACCAAGCCTTCACCCGAATTTTCAGAATGAATTTCGGTATCAAATTTTTCTTTTGACAATAAGTGGGACTTTACATCTTCAAAAATTAAAATATCATTGTTTCCATACAACATGATTTCTTTGAAGTGTTTAAATGAGGGTGGTAGTGAGATAATAAGTAAAACGGCTTTATCCTCATCTTCAATAGTGACATCTAGGTTCTCCAAATCTACTAAAATAGAATTGAACTCATTTAAATGAGTTTGTATGGGAGTACCTTCTGACATACGGAGTGTGAAGAGACGCTCCTTAAGACGAAGCTTATTTGCGAGGCTTTTGGTCATGTAGAGGGACTCCAATTTAGTCCATATTCCTTCAGCGGACTTCTCTTTAATGACATCCCGCAACACCTCTCGTGATAGACAGAGCTGGATCACGGATAACGCCTTCTCATTAATTTCTTTCGTCATAGTGGCTGGTTTCTTTTATTTACCATCCAAGGTTTTCTTTAAACCATTCTGGACAAGAACGGCTTGCATTTGGACTCGCCAAATTGCAAAACTAATTTTACCATCAAATTTCTCGATGTCGAATTTGGTCGACATAATGAAAAATCCTAGCTGAATATAATGCAGCTCTGATACCAACTTGTAGGGGTATAGAGCGCGGCGGAAGCGAATAGATTCAGCTAAAGATAAAAGAGAAATTAAAGAAAGACGGTAAAAATAACACCGGGATTTTTAGGTGGAAAAACCCTCTTAAAAGAGAAGTAAAAAACCACCGGCGAGAGAGCCAAATATTTCCACTATAATAAAATGGGAGTACAAGAATATTTCCTCAAAAGCTGACAGACAATAGCCCAAATATTATACTCGCTACGGGTTAAACAATTATACCCGAAATATAGAAAGAGAGAATAAGAAAGAGGAAAGAATTAAGGGAGAAGAGATGAATGATGTTTGTGGTGCATGTTCCGTCAATTGCCAAGGGGTATTTATAGTACCCAAGTATCCATGTGAACTCATGATATATATAGCCCTCCATAGGTAGTGAGTAGCTCACAAATAGGTATTGCAAACCTTTAAAATAATAGCACACTCCATTTGACTTTTGCTCACTTAGATTGGCAGACAAATAGTGAGCACCGTCCAACATTATATAGATGACCGTGGATGTAGCTCATTCGGGTTATGTGAGATCCAAACCAATCCAATATCTTATTCATCATTGATCCATATCAAAGGCTGGCCCATATACGGTAGCTTAAAATCAAAATCAGGCTTGAGTTTTTTCCACGCCAATCTCGAGCTTCAATTTTTTTACCTTAATGAGCTTCGTGACATCTCACTATATCGAGGTGTTGAGATGCTTAAGCATGACCTTATTCGCTTATTTTGCGAGTATGTGGTAAGGCACGACAAGGGAGTGCAATAAAGCATTATGTGTTCAAGTGAATGACAAGGCCGATCTCATTGTGTGTCGGTCTACAATTACTAGGAGTGCCACAATACGAGATGCGCCTAGATTAAAGGTGCCCGAATCGTCGTCAAAGTTGTAAGAGAAGAGGGACTTCAAAGAGAACGATAGCTTCATCTGGCGCAGGGAGGAGTACTTTGATGCCCTTAATATAGATGAAGCTGCTTCAAGGATGAAGACTTGTCAACTCCATTGAAGTTGTGGGCATTTGGGCTAACGGGAGAGGCAACCATGACAAGTAGCGACCCTACTGCGGTCATGTCAAAGGAGTCGACTAGACTGGAAACCATGAAAGACGTAGAAGAGAAACAAGTACATGAGGCCGGCATTTATGTACTAGCAATGGGGAGGTGAACGATGTCCGAACGAGGGTGTTGATCGATTCATCAGAAACTCACAACTACATCACCTTTAGTGTAGCCAAGGAAAAGGGAAATCATTACACCAACATCATCCTGCAGCTCTTCATTTACACCAACATAGATGGAAAGTTGAAGGATGTCAGCTCTTCAAGCACTAATACGGTTGTACGGTGTGACCATTTAACAGTAATTACTTTTTGACAAATAGTGAATATTATTTGATAAATAGTGACCACTTTTTAATAGAATCTTCCAGAATTAGGCAACAAAGTGCCGTTGCCCAAAAGACTCAATCATGCATTAAATAAGCCATTGACTAAAGAAATGAATCACAAACAATGATTCCTTCCCTTATTTACTGTACACACACAATCAACATTTTCCTAATTACTAGCTTACTCTTATAGTCTTATTATGTATAAATAGCACATATTCCCAAGTTGTAAACACAAGTTGAATAATAATAAAATCATTCAATTACTCTTACAAGTAAACATTTCAATATGGTATCAGAGCAATTTTGCTTCGGGGCGAGAAGAGATTTGATTGCGAAGTGAGGGCTCAATGGAATTGAAAATCCAAGCCGTCACCAACGCATTTGTTGAACGCCATTGTTGATAAGTGTTGGCGTTTTCTGCAGGTTTGACGATGGACCCGTCAATATATCCATCTTTCCCTTTAGCAAGTAGAGCTAAAAGAAAGGAACGAGACCACTCGTCATAATTAGATCCATTGAAGAGAACCTGAGTGATATTTGTACCCGGGTTCTCTACTTGTATTACGGAGAAATTTTGTGGAGCGGAAGCGGAAATGACAGCAGGATTAGTCATGCTGTGAAAGGATCAAATTGGGATCGAAAGAAAAACGGAGGCAGAGAATTTTTGAGACCCGCCACCTGAACAACTCGTAGGTAATCCGCCAGCCTCGCAAAACGAATTGGGCCGCGGTCATCGCTTAAAAATCCCAAATTCCAACCTTAAAGACTTTGTACGACCTCCTGTACACCCATCTACTCACTTGCTTACCACACCATCACCATCATCAGGTACCAAGTTTCCAATTTCTCATTATATTAGCTATAACAAATTTTCTCCTAATCACCAAATTTTCTTATCGGCCGTGACCAACAATCACGAGCCCAATTCTTTTAACGAAGCCGTACAGGTACCCGAATGGAAACAAGCCATGCAACTTGAACTTGACGCTCTCGAAAAAAATCATACTTGGACACTCGAGGATCTCCCCCCCAAACAAAAAGGCAATTGGCTCCAAATGGGTCTATAAGATCAAGTACAATGCCAATGGTACTATAGAACGTTACAAGGCTCGATTAGTCGTCATGGGAAATCGCCAAATAGAGGGGGTCGATTACAATGAAACATTCGCGCCCACAGTCAAACTTGTAACTGTTCGTACTCTTCTCGCTATCGTTGCAGCAAAGAATTGGACCCTCCATCAAATGGACGTCCATAACGCATTCCTACACGGTGACCTCAACGAAGAGGTCTACATGAAACCACCACCAGGATTACCCAACATCCAAGACGGGAAAGTCTGCAAATTACAAAAATCCCTTTATGGCCTCCGTCAGGCACCCAGATGCTGGTATGCTAAACTCGCCTCTGCATTACTTACTTATGGCTTCAAACAAAATCCATATGACCATTCCTTGTTCTCCTACACGGCACAAGAAACATAAATTCACATTCTCGTCTATGTTGACGACTTGGTCATCTGTGGGAACATGGACAACAAAATTGCCGAATTCAAACACTACTTAGCCCAATGTTTCCACATGAAAGATCTCGGGGCACTCAAATACTTCCTCGGGCTAGAAATTGCAAGAAATAAATTGGGCCTTTTTGTATCCCAACGAAAATATGCCCTCGACATTCTCACCGAAGCCGGTCTTCTCGGAGCAAAACCCGCACATATTCCAATGGAACCTAATCACCAGCTTGCCTTATCAACTACACCTCTTTTACATGACCCTCAACCCTACCGAAGACTTGTCGGTCGCCTGGTTTACCTTTCGATCACTCGGCCTGAACTAATCTATTCAGTTCACATTTTGGCCCAATTCATGAACGCACCTCGAAAAGCACATTGGGATGCGGCCTTACAAGTCGTCAGATATCTGAAAAAATCACCGGGACAGGGCCTACTTCTTCGATCCGAGAACAACCTTCGTCTTCAAGCCTATTGCGATTCGGACTACGGTAGTTGTCCACTCAGCCGTCGGTCTGTTTCTGCATATATTGTCTACCTCGGGTCCTCTCCTATATCATGGAAAACAAAGAAACAAACAACCGTTTCTCGATCATCTTCCGAGGCCAAATACCGTGCCATGGCACATACGACCACGTGCGAATTAAAATGGTTAAAAGGTTTACTTGAATCTCTTGGCATCTCTCACACATCACCTATACAGCTACATTGCGACAATCAGTCCGCAATACACATTGCCAAGAATCCCGTATTCCATGAACGTACCAAACACAAAGAAATCGACTGCCATTTTATACGCGATGAAATACAAAAAGGGGCCATAACTACACATTATGTTCACACACGAAGTCAGCTAGCCGACATTTTTACTAAAGCTCTCGGGCGCCCTTCATTTGACGAGTTATTATCCAAATTGGGCGTTTCGACCCTACACGCTCCAACTTGAGGGAGGGTAATAGAATCTTCCAGAATTAGGCAACAAAGTGCCGTTGTCCAAAAGACTCAATCATGCATTAAATAAGCCATTGACTAAAGAAATAAATCACAAACAATGATTCCTTCCCTTATTTACTGTACACACACAATCAACATTTTCCTAATTACTAGCTTACTCTTATAGTCTTATTATGTATAAATAACACATATTCCCAAGTTGTAAACACAAGTTGAATAATAATAAAATCATTCAATTACTCTTACAAGTAAACATTTCAATACTTTTAACGACTAAAAATGACTATTTTTTTCAAAGTGAACACTACTTTTAAAAAAATGGTCACAGTTTGCCAAAATACACCGTATACAACCGTTTTACACGAGAATAACCGTAAAAAGTTAAGTTAATTAGATCACCTTTCATCATGCTAACGATATTACAAATACGCTGCCAAATTTGTTGACCCCAACCTCCAGCAGCAGGGTTGTTTTGGGATGGATCCATGCTTTAATGTTGTTGATTAGTGCTTGTGTGCAAATACATAGGGAGTACTTCCTTGTGTTAAATAGAAAAAATCTATCTTTTGTTGGCCGTGGTCTTTCATTTTTATTTTTTTAATTTCTAAGACAACTTACAGACCCGTAAGCAAGACTTACTGAAAGTTAAATAATACAATCAACTTCTACAATGTTATAAGTCTAAAGTAAAATAATTATGCTCCTTCCCTTTTTTTTTATTTCTTTCCATTATTTACACGGTCTCCGAAAAAAAAGGGCAAATTTCGTGATGCATATATAACTTTTTTTTTTAATTGAGGTAATAGAGTATTTCAAAAAACATTTTTGATGATAAAAAAAATGTAAATGTGAAGAAATAAAATAATAGGAGCTAACTTAGTTGGTATGAGAACTGATGATATATACCAATGATATCGGTTCAAAAAAATAGGAGGCGCACCATGATTAATGAACGAATACTATCACTTATCAATATGGAATTTTAGTATCGCCTTCTTAAATTTTCGTGCTAAGTCGTGATTGACCCCATTAACTTTAGCCAATTGTGAAATTAAACCCCATAAGTTACAAATGTAGTGATTAAGTCTCATAACTTCGATCAAAAGTGAGATTCAACCAAAATTGCATCAAAAAAAAAATCTCATTCATTTATAATAATTTATAAGCATATAAAAACAATCATTATATATTTAAAAATTGTGTATACAATTTGTTACATATTTTGGAAAAATAATGTATGAATGAATTACCCAAATTGAGAAATTTGGTAAACATAATCTCTTATGTATGTGAATTATATTAAAATTAGTAAAAAAAGTATTAAAATTATGTTAATAAATTAAATAAATACTTTTTAAATATTTATGACTATTTTAGTGTATAATAAGATTATATATAAAGTAATTTAGTGATATAATTTAAGTTGAAAAGAGAAATTGAGTTGGATTTCACTTTTTGTTAAAGTTATGGGACCTAATTACTGCATTTGTAACTTATAAGGCTTAATTTCGCAATTGCCCAAAATTAAGGTGGTTAATCACTACTTTCGCGATTACGAAACCATTTCTCGCTTTAGGATCGTTTCAAACTATTTTTCCTCAATGGATCCATATCAGCAAATTTCTTTGCTTTTGTTTTGCCAGGTTTAAGTAAAATCGTTATTTCAAGCTGCGATTTTACCCAGTTAATGCATCTTCGTTGTTCCAAATAGCGTTTAATACCAACTTTTATAAATCCCAACAACCAGAGGGGTCGGATTGCTGGGTGTAAAATTTATCAGCTATACTCGAGATGTGAAATAACGATTTTGCTTCATCGCTATTTCAAATAGCGATTTTGACTAAAAAAAATGACAGCCTTCAATAGTGATTATGCTTCTTCGCTATTTCAAATCGCGAAGTTGCTTCTATATAAGAAAATAAACGCACTTTTCTCACTCATCTTCATTTGACACATCGAAAAAAAATTAAACCACTCAAATCCCAAACCCTAAAAACCCAAAAACCTTAATTAATTCCCAAATCTTCCATGTTTTCTACCTAAATTCACACTAATTAACAACAAAGACTTCATCTTAATCCTATCTATTCTAAAAGGTTCAAAATCTTTTAGCTTTAGCAATGTTTAGTGTTCAATTAGTTACTGTTTGTAATTGTTCATGTGTGTTTTAAGTTATTTTTGTTAGACAATTGGTAAATTAGTAACTTAAATTTTGTCAATCCTTTGATCGAAGTTACTTGTGTGGCCATACTAATGGAGGTAAATAATTACCCCTTAACTTGTTAGTGTAATAGCGATCTTGTTGAAAAATGTGAGAATGTAGTTTTTTTCGTACGTTGTATGTGGATGACATTTTACTAGCAACCAATGATAAGGGGTTGTTACGTGAGATGAAGCAACACATCTTAAGTAATTTCGATAGGAAGGATATGGGTGAGACAACTTATGTCATTGGCATAAATTATATCCACATAGATATATTTCGAGGCATTTTGGAATTGTCTCAAGAGGCATATATCAATTAAGTACTTGAAAGATTCAGAATGAAATATTGTTCACTAAGTGTAGTACCAATATAATTGTGAAAGGTGACCAGTCCAATTTGGACCAGTGTCCAAAGAATGACATTGAAAGGGAACAAGAAAAAAAAAATTCTCTGCGCTTCAGCTGTTAGTAGCATTATGTATGCTCAAGTCTGTACAAGATCCGACATAGTACATGCGGTTGTAGTGTTAGGAAGATAACAGAGTAATCCAGGTCTTGATCACTAGAAGGTTGAAAAGAAAATGTTGAGATATCTTCAGTGTAGTAGGGATTACACGCTTATGTATAGACAGACTAAGAATCTGGAAGTGGTAGATTATTTCGACTCTAACTACGTTGGCTTCATGGATTCATGTAAAGCCAAATCAGGATATGTGTTTATGCTAGCTGATGGAGCTGTGTCATGGGGGAATGACAAACAAACCTTGACGGCTATTCATTCTAGTATGGAGGCTGAGTTGTATCTTATTTTGAGGCTACCTCGCATGGGGTTTGGTTGAAAAGTTTCATATCTGGGCTCAGAGTTGTTGACTCTATTTGTCGGCCAATAAGAATGTATTGTGATAATTCAACTATTGTATTTATGACTAAAAATAATAAGAGTGGAAGTCGAATAAACAAATCGACATAAAGTATCTAGCCATAAAATAAAGAGCGTGTTCAGAAAAAAAAAAAAAAAAAAAAAAAAAAAAAAAGGTGATCATTGAACCCATTAGCACATAGTTGATGATTGCAGATCTCTTGACTAAAGGCGTGCCAATTAAGGTTTTCTAGGATCATGAAGTGAGAATGGTACTTGGTTCCATTATCATGTTGTGTGTACATTCATTAAGTTTTTGTATAAACTTTTATTATGTTGGATATTGCTCATTTGGATTTATGCGCATATTATTGTTTGAACCTGAGTAAACATAGGTTTATTCATTAAGTTTAATGTGTGTAGTTTGAGTGACTTGATATATTGATATACATTGAAGATCAATTCTCGTTCTAAGGGAATTCGTCGCTATGATCTATATGTTGTTGTCTTTTGTTAAATGAATAAAGTGGGAGAATGTAAGATATTTACATAAAATAAAATAACAACAATATTTAATTAAATTGTTTTATATAAAATAATTTGGTCCATTATGTGGCCAGATTTATCTAGGATTCCAGTCCCACTAATATATCCCAATATTTACCACTTAATTTAGAAAATTGTTCAATTGACTCTTTGATGGCAAGAGTGTATATAAAGGTAACATATTATCTAATTAATTAGTTCACGAAGCCTACCTCATAAAGAAAATACACCATCTAAACTGTGAGGCTGAGGGTTTGGAAACCAAGGTGGATCTCGGGTTTAAGACATCTGGTTGTTTATTAAGGCGGCTAATTAATTATAAGGAATGACTGAAGATAAGTAATCGATGTTTTTTATCGCTTCCGCATTCATTTTATACATGTTCATTATGAAATTAGAACATGTTAATTTCGATTAAAGAACTTACATGTAAAGGGGGAGAACAAAGAGCTAGTCAATATAAGTAGTGTTAATTAGTGTCGAGGTACGCATCTATTTATACAACCAGTGTCAATAAGGGTGGGGTTATTTGTGTTTCGGGGCAACATAGGGTTTTACCATACAAGTCAATTTTCGATTTTGAATCAATTTCTTCGGGTGGGTCAATTAGATTAGGTTGATTTTACAACGTTTGTACGCCGCCACTTGCCACAGTTATAAATGTTTAAGTTAACCATTAGACGATGGGGTTATAAATAAACCTCACATCAAGTCCACCACACACAATTGTAGACAAGAATGACTACTCAATGACATTTTCCATGTAGATGTTAGCTAACTCAGCTAGTAAACTCGCGACTTAGTTATAAATTTCATCGGCATTAAGTTGCACCTATGACTACCATTACATCACAACTCTCACAAAAAAAAACCATTGATGAAACAAATAATTGTCCCATATATATATACTTTTTTCACAAAATAGTCCCAAAACATAAGTTTTTTGTTACAAAAGCCATGCATATCAAACCAAATCACACAGAAGCAAGCCATGTCACAATCTCCCTTAGCGCACATATATATTACATATATAAAAAAAAATGAAATAAACATATATATAAATCTGTATACAATACATCAATTTCAAGCCAGAACTCATTTACAAAATAAGTTGATAATTTAATTGCACGTATACAATAATTTACACACGAGTTGATGATAAAACATGAACATCACATTATAAATTTATTCCCACCAACGGTTTGCTCTTTGCCCTTGTTAATATTGTCCCCATTTTTGGCATTTACGTCTACCTTATTACCACCTCTAAAATTGGCTACGACTTCTCCAATTTTCTGCACCCCACTTTCATTTTGATTGTGCCCCTGATCTATGTCGAATTTGCTGGGACACTCGGTGTTGCACTACAAGAATTCTCATTTCGGGCGTCTATTGGAAGGCGACTGACAAAAATAGTCGACGGGTAGAGCCAAAAGACCAATCTCAGCACGCAAGGCAAAGGAAACCCTAACGGGGTGAATGCTACAAAAAAAAACCCTACTTCTTGCGTAATACTAGCAATTGACCGTTACCCTTTACGTTGTACACATAAACATTAATTTCTTGATAGTAGACTATTAGAGTGATTCTGAGTTCCTCCATGACGGTTTTTCCCACATTGGGTTTTCCGCGTCACCAAATCTCTGGTGTCAATCTTTTTTAACTTCCCACTTTGTTCACGTTCATTATTTACGCGAAATCACACTCAATCATTGAGTACTAGTTAGGCCGCTTTAGTCCACGCTAAAATATCAGTTAGGTAAATTTTTACCAAAACAGATTGGCGCTCAGTGGTTGTTTTCTATAGTCTGAACACGTTGAGTCTTGCTAAAGATCGTCATGTCTGGATCAAGGCAGTACACCAGACACCCATGGAATCGTCACGAAACCTGAGGGGAGCCATCCTCGGGCATATGGCACTACCAACAACACTGACGAACCCCTCTGGGTTACCACCAAAGACCAAGCCACTGTAGACTCCCCGGGAATCCGACACGACTGCCAGTTCGGACCAAGTAAGGAGGCATGGCCTAACCATGGAGAGGCCCGAATGGTAAGTCACGAAACATGTCCAACACTAAGCATCAAAGTTATCCATCGTCACACCTTGTACAAATTATGATCAATGAAATGGACACCCTTCAATGAGCAATGGAGAACCTAAAAAAAGAGATCCATACCAGGTAACCCTCTCCCCTTGTATTAGAATAAGTATACCGATTTTTTTACATCGAGAAATAAACTATCCTATAACAGCCTTTCTGGCTACATCATGAGCTAATTTATTAAAAGTTCTAGGACAGTAACTAAAAGTTAGACAATGAAACATGTTCAAAAGTCTTCCAATCTCCTTGACGATTGGACCGATTACACTATCTGGAATTCTCGATGCATTTTATTTTCTATTGAAACACTTAAAACGATTTAACCCCTTCTACAACCTCTTTTTATTTTCTATTTATATTGTCATCTACATCCCATCACCTACATTAACAACTCTCCCCCTAAACCTCCATCACATTCTTAGATTCAAACCATGATCTTATTTTCTTTCACTTGCTCTACATATATCTAATTCATTAATATATTACTCCGTTTCAATTGGCTAATTTCTAAGTTTGGTTGTTTTCATTTACCAGCTAAAAAATCTATACCTTTTCTACTGGGTTTTATTATTTTACCTAAAAATTATATCTGAGCATAAAATAGTCACATTACTCACACATGCTAGGTAGCACCAACACGGACACGGACACAGACACAGACATAGACACGTACGGACATGTGACATGACATCTCGTGAAATTTAGGACACGGGACACGTTATTTATTTTAATTAAAATATATATATTATAGTTATAAATAACGTACATTTTTTTAAAAAAAAATATATTGATACTAAATTTAAATAATTGAAGGTAAAATTTGACTTTGACTATAACTAATTCTCATTTCCCACCCAAACTCATATTCTAATCAATCTATTTCAGTCTTTCAGCCCCCCCCCCCCCCATTCCTCGTTTATAGGTATCGATACGTTTACGCGTGTGTCCGACGAGTGTCGATGTGTCCGGTGTCAGACAAGGGTAGACCTGGCAAAAACAACCCGACCCGATTGACTTGACCTGAATGACCCGACCCGTGACCAGAATTTGACCTGAACTACCCCGATTGACCCGACCTGACCCGAACATGACCCGAGCTTTCTTAACCCGTAACTGGTGCGACCCGAAAATAACCCGATTCAAAACCACTCAACCCGAAAATGACCCGACAAAACATAACTTTAATTGAACCGAAAAGACTTAAAATGACTTTTGTCTCTTATTCTTTGACCAGAAAATGACCCGACCCGAAATAACCTGACCCGGTTGACCCGAAACGGACCCGACAACAAACACGAAACCCGAAAAGAACAGGCCGAATTAACCTGAAATCAACAAGAGATTCGAACTGACCCGACCCGATTGACCCGTTTGGCAGGTCTAGACAGGGACAACTGGTTAGAAGGAATGTTCGTACTACTGATTATAACACGTCTGATGACTTCTAGCTAGACCTCGCAAAAGCAACCGGACCCGAATGACCCGACCCGTGATAGGCTATCGCATATCTAATCAAAGATAAATTTCCCTAGACACAAATAAATGTAGTACGAGGGGTCGAACACAAGGAGACGGGAATTTCGTTATGAAATGCTATGAATGGATTACTATCAAAGTCGGTTTAATAGGTTGGTTTGGTTTGATGTTTAGCTAACTAAGATGTAAATTCAATAATATTAAAAGAGTCTAGGGGAGTCGGGTCACTCATGCAAATACGTAAATGCTCATGTTAAACATAGGAATTCTTAATATTGTTTAATTGTTTAGGCTAAAGACACCCATCTCTCGATATTAGTGTCAACCTTAGGTCGAGTCCTAGAGAACTTTCGTTATGACTAGAGTCGTCCTACTACACATGCTTAGTCTAATCCGATTCCGTGCCTCTCGACTTATAGAATGAATTAACATATTTAATCAATCCAATTGGCCAAATAACAAAGATTAACAAAACAATACAAGCATGTGATAGAAACAATTTATCAATATTAGTTCATCCTTATTTTAACATTTACAACTTACTAATTATGCATGACTTCCTTAATCCCTAGACAAATGAAACTACTCACTCATATTTATAATTAGACTAATACTATTTGATATAATAAGCATGATGAATATGAAATTATAAATGAAAATCAACTTGTTAATAAAATGTACTACACTAAGTGAATGACAAACTAACAATTCTAATGTAGAAAACAATGAAACTATTATTAACTAATGCTACGATTTAACTAAATGATTCGTAAGGTAAATGACGGAAATGAATACTAACATAAAACTAGAAATAGGATTACCGCAATAGAGAAAATATAACTCGGAAATGAAGGACAAATAACCCAAATGCTTGAATGGAAAGATTGAATACAACTTCAAAATGTAACAAAATGTTTGACAAAGTGGTAACTAAATGTTTAGCTAATTATGAAACTAAGAAAAACTTGTGTGCTAAAGCTATGAAAGATATGTGAAATATGAGTAAAAGATATGATAAAAAATGTGTAAAAAGATAAGTCAAAAGATATCCCTAAGTGTCGAAGTCCCTCTCCTTTATATAGGGAGAGGGGAATTGAAACGCTTAAGTCACAGAAGCCAAACCCCGATCGGGGCCTCCTTAATCCGAGTATATTGTCTTAATTGCTCCATTTAATGCTTAAGGAATCCTAAGCTATACCTTTAAACACCTTAATTCTCCGGTTAATTGCATAGTTTAGGGTTTCCTTGAGCATCTAAAGGAGTATCCTATGCTTGAGTTTGTGGACTCATTGCTTTGGGCTTGCTTTTTGGTTTTCTTTCATTTTCATTTCAATCCATTTGACAAATCTTCATGCTTGGCTTGTCCTTTTCCTTTCATGGTCCATTCTTGTTTCCATTAGCTTGTTGGACTTTGGTGCTTGCTAATTGTGTTAGGAAAAAGCCTCTAAATACTTAGATTCCTACAAAACATAGCAAAAACGAGCAATGCACCTTGAACACGTAATTAACTCATAAAAATACTAAACATAGTATAGTAATCATGTAAAATCGAGCTAAATTAGGGAGTAAAATCATATAAAAACTAGACATATCAACCCGTGACCCGAAATTGACTCGGGCTACAACACCTGAAGGTAACCCGAAACCCGATTGGACCCGACCCGACCCGACCCGAACATGACCCGATCTTCTTGACCCGTAACTGACCCGGCCCTAAAATAACGTGATTCAAAACCACTCAACCCGAAAATGACCCTACACAACATAACTTTAATTGAACAAAAAAGACTTAAAATGACCTTTTGTCTCTCATTCTTTGGCCCGAAAATGACCCGACCCGAAATAACCCGACCCGATTGACCCGAAACGGATCCGACAACAAACCCGAAACAAGCCCGAAACCCGAAATGACCCGACCCGAACCGAATTAACCCAAAATCAACGAGAGACCCAAACTGATCCGACCCTAACTGGCACGACCCGAACCCGATCCGATTGACCCGTTTGCTATGTCTACTTCTACCTAGACCTGACAAAAGCAACCCGACCCGAAAAAGTTGACCCGAGACCCGAAACTAACCCGAATTGCAAAACCCGAATATAACCCGAAACTCGAACTAACCTGACCTGACCCGACCCGAACTTGACCCGAAGTGCGTCGACCCGAAACTGACCCGACGACCAGATCCGAAACCACTAACCCGAAAATGACCTAAAAAATATAAATCTAATTGAACAAAAAAGACTTGAAATGACTATATTCACATTTTTTTTTCTTAATTATTGATCCGAAAATGACCTGGACCCGAAATAACCCGACCCATTGACCCGTAACTGACCCGATCAACTTACCCGAAAATCACCCAAAACCCGAAATAACCCGACCCGAACTACTCGATAATATTATAGACCTGAATTGACCCGACAATTAGCCCGACCGAACTCGATCTAATTAACCCGTTTATCAGGTGTAGCTGTGGCCATCCGAAAAAAGAATTTGCGCCACGTAAAATACAAGTGTCTCTGTCTCTTGACTTTCATTTTCCCCCAATATTTTCTTAAAAAGAAAAACACTGATACATTCTAGAGGTCACTATTTAGCATAATCAAATCAAATAGTCCATATTAATGGTACTAGGAAACCTTAAAATCACGCAATCGAAAGAATTAAACGCGGAATACTCCTCCGTAATGGGGTTACCAGAAATGAGTTACACTCCGGCGACTGACGGCGGAGAGAGGGTGGTAATTACGGCGAAGGGGCAGTGTAAAAGAGTAAGAAAGCCGTACACGATTACTAAGTGTAGAGAGCTTTGGACTGATGAAGAACATGACAAGTTTCTTGAAGCTCTTCATTTGTATGTTTCCATTTATTGATTTATTCCCTTCATTATATCACCAATTCTTGTTTAAATATCCGGGGTAAATAGATACCAAATGACATGACAAGTTGCCTTAGAAATGCCAAAAGTTTTGTTCCTATTCTCACTATGTGCTAGTATTTGATCGGTTTTAGAGATAAAACGGATATTCTGTATTAAACAAGACCTATTGCATTTTATATTGTTGGATTTGTTGCCAAGTTTTTTGTTTATCCTTTGTTTAGCTGTTTTAATTTTAAGGGTCGTCTCATTGATTTGTTTATCTTTCTATATTACTCAAGTATATTGTCCCCTCCTCCTCTCTCCTTGGTTTTTGTGTCAACAATTAGTCTTTCTTAACACGGTATTAACTTAAGACGAGACAAATGTCATTATATTATAGAGTAATAAAAAGTGACCATTTAGTAATGTTAAAAAGTTATAACTAAAATTGTCACTTTCTAACATAAACTGGTGGTAACTCTTAATCCGAAAATGTTCTTATTTTTTTCATCTTAATTTCAGACGCATTCCACTTGTTTGAAACTAGTTTAAAACCCGTGCAATAAATGCACGGTATATATAATTTTTTATTTTTAACAGTATTTAATAATAGTGGTATCTTATTAATTGTTCATTTTCTCGTTATTGTATTTTGTTTAGAAAGAAAAAAATAAAACAGAAAATTAATTTAAGAGAATCCTCTTGAGTAATGTGCTGAAATGTATTTGAGTTTATTATTCTTTTAGTAGATAGGGGATGAAAATTTGTGTTGTACCAAAAGCAAAGGTGAGCAATGATCGGGACGGAGGGAGTAGCTTAATGAGGATAATATCCATGTGATTTATAAACTATGAAGTTACTCGTAAAGGATGAATCTATTTTAGCTTTAAGAGACACTCGCCTTGTGGTCGTGACGTAGTCCATTGTGTCTTTTGTTTCACATAACTTTTTTTTTGGTGTAAATGTAAGTTTCATTAAAAACAAGCCAATAATCTAAAGTTACAAGAATTCCAATCCATACACATTCAATGACCATTGCATAGCATCATAAGATCAAAATCAACAAGAAAACAGAGCTAATAATCTATTAGACCTGCACCAAAAAATATCTGCAACTTGTACATCCCTTAAATCCAGTAAGGGCTCACTACATAACCTTCACTCCTGCTCAAATTCTTGGTGTTCCATACTCCATACTGCACAACAATAACTACAACACAACTAACTTTCCTCATGAAGCCTGAGATTGACCCCATTTTCATAAATTCCTCAGGACTCATACCTACTCTTGATGTAATAATCTGCAGCCATTCCCCCAGCTGCTCATAACAGATTTTTGTGTATGGACGATCATAGAATAGATGGTGATGATTCTCTATTGCTTGTACACAAATAAGACAGTTAGTATCATTAGTAATCCCCATTCTGGATAGCTTATCAAGGGTTAGAAGCCTTTCCTTCTTGATGAGGCAGTGAATAAAATTATGTCGTGGAATGCTAAATCTATTCCACACAATGTTATGCCAAGGCATTACTTCCCTCTCAGTATGAGTTAACCACTCATAACTTTGAAAGATGGTGTAGTGATCATCCTGACTCATCCATTTACCTTGAAAAAATGCAGGTTTGAAGGTGATCATGACCTCACAAATCTTCCTCCATGCCCATGAACTAGACCTACTTGGACTATAATTGTACCATTGCTTACCTTTCATATAAACTTTATCAATCCACTTAATCCACAAGTGATCCTTCTTCATTACATTCCACCATACCAGTTTACCCACAGCTGCTACATTCCAGACTTTGCTATCATCAAGAGACTTTACTATCATCAAGACCCAGACCTCCATATTTTTGACCAACACAAGGAGTAGTCCATACCTTAAGAGGAGCTTTTGAGTAGTTCTCTTCCCCTTCCCACAAGAAGTTCCTGTATAGCGCCCTTACCTTGTCCATGACACCCAGTAATTAACCTATTTATGAATAGAATTGAGGATAGATTTTACTAAAGTTAGTCTCCCAATATAGGAGATCTTCCTCTTGTTCCATGCTCGAATTCTAGCAATCAACCTATCCACAAGAATATTACAGTCATTCCTGTTGAGTTTCTTATGAGAAATATTAACTCCTAAATATTTAAAAGGGAAGGTCCCTTTTTTGAAACCAGTATAACCCAATATTACATCCTCAGTCTTGCTGATCAACACCATTCAAGAACAACACCATTCAAGAAGATCTCAAACTTGTCATTATTAATTTGAAGGCCAGAGGCGTTTTAGCTAAAACCTTCAACAATCATGAAGACTGTCCTTATATCCCCTTTGCAGAAAATAAGTAGGTCATCAGCAAACATTAAATGATTAAGTTTGAGCCCTTTACATAAATGATGGTTCTTAAACTCTTGCATACCTCTTACTTCATTCAAGATTCTAAGATACTCCATGCAAAGAGTGAACAACAGGGGGGCAAGGGATCTCCTTATCTTATGCTCCTCCTTACAGGAAAGAAACCATGGGGTTAACTATTGAGGACAATGGAAAAGGAAGCAATAGTGACACACTGCATAACCAAAGAGATGAACTTAGGAGGGAAATTAGGGCAATGCAGAACCTGCTCCATGAAACTCTATTCTATGGAATCATAGGCTTTCCTAAGATCAACCTTGATACGACATCTAGGAGAGGCTTGTTTCCTTGTGTAGAGTCTAACCAAGTCTTGGCTAATCAGGATATTACCCATGATGCTTCTATCTCTTACAAAAGCAGCTTGGGAAGGATGAACCATCTCAGGAAGAACCTCAGAAAGTCTGCTACGCATTAGTTTGGATATGATCTTGTAAATGATGTTACAGCAGGCCTAGCCCGAAGTCCTTAACATAAGTAGGTTTATCACTTTTGGGGTATGAGAACCAGATTTGTGCAATTAATATGTGAGAATTTGGCTAGTCAGGAAAAAATAGCATGTTTAGGGATTGAGAAAATAGCATGTTTTATTTCCTCATCACTAGGTAGCGTACAGATTGTAGTCCAGTCACTCTGTGCAACCCTAGGGCCTTTCCCCATAATGCCTGGATAAAACGGAGAGATCACTAGATCCAAGAAGTTGCAAATAATAAATCTTGAAAGCCTTAAGGATGTCTTCAGGGTTCTTGTGGATGACTCTATCAATACCAATACCTTCAATCTGAAACACTTTATTTTGACTCTGTCTTTGCTTAATTACCATATGGAACATGGCAGTATTCATATCACCATCCTTTGCCCAGTTGCATTTTGCCTTATGTCTCAGAAAATCCTTCGTGGCTTTGGCAAGCATAAGATAACTCTGCCTTTTATTATATTCAATATCCATAAGATGAGTATTGTGAGGATCAGCTTGAAGGCAAGCTTCTTTTGACAGTTCTTCATCATTTTATGTGCAATATCTGCGTTCATCTCCACATATGAAAAAAGATCCTTATTAAGCTCCTTCAACCTAGATTTAAGAAGCTTAAGTTTAGATATAACTCATGAACATTGCATTGCCCTCAATCTTCTTATTCCAGCCCTCGGTCACAACTTCCAACTTCCTTGAACACAGGAACATTAGTCCACATATTAAAAAACTTGAATGGTTTTTTTTCCCGTTTACCCATCCTCCACCATCTTCAATAATACAAGGACAGTGGTCATAATAACCCTCAGGTCCATAATGAGCATAAAAATCAGGCTTGATCCTCAACCACCCATCATTCACAAGAACTATGTCAATTCTGCTGAAAACTCTAGTCTCACTAGGCTGTTTTTTATTCCAAGTAAAGAAAGCCCCTAGAGTCTTCATAACCTGCAAGTCACTCAATTCAATAGCTCTATGAAATGGCATTACCTCATAGTCCTTAACAGGTAGTCTAATTTTCTCATTTGTATAAAGAACATCGTTAAAGTCTCCCAAGACCACCCATGGCTCCACCATACTTATCCTGACAAGGTCATTCCAAAGAGGAGTTCTCTCTTCAGGTTTATTTAAACCATAAATAAAAGTGGCAAAATACTTAGAGTTGTCAACAAGACTATGAACCTCCAAGTGAATAAGTTGTGCATTCTTCTCTAAAACAGTCACATTGATTTTATGATCCCTTCAGAGGATCAGGATTCAGGATCCTTCCACCAGGATGAGAACTATGATTAATAGAATATGACCAACCATTGCATAAATTAGTAACTAATTTATTTAGAGACTAAGGTTTAACCCTTGTCTCAAGGAGTCCAAATAAATCAACATTAGCACTATGAAGGAACGTGATATGCTTTTGTTTAATCTCATTGTTTAGGCCCCTTACATTCCATACTCCAATCCTACTCATGTGGGAGTCGGGACTTCCATCCCCCCTCCTTTGTCTACCATTTTATCTAAATTGCTCATAGCACTATTGAAGTTCATCATAAAGTTGCTCTCCTGTCCCTCAGTGAGTTTTGATTCATGTCTAGTCAGCCATACTTACAGGAAGAGGAGTATTAGCATGTGTAACCAATTTTGCATGTTATTTGAGATTGGAGTTATTCCTTGCCTCACCAATGATGCCAACTGATTTCAGCACAGGTAACTCCTCGTGACTCAACACAGTGTCCCTGTCCCTGCCCCTTCCTTCCTCTTCCAGACCTGTTTCACTACCATAGGACCTGGTGGGACTACTGCTCTGGGTTTAATCAAGACATTATTTCCTCTGCACCCTTCAGAGCGATGACCTATACCTTTACATTTCAGACATGTAATTGGTACCCAGTCATACTCCACAGCCAAGGTGACCTCTCCATTTTCATCCTCAAAGACCATCTTATCAGGTATTACCTGATCCACTTCTACCTCAACCAGAACCTTAGCATAGCCTAATAAAGTTTTTGCCACAGTTAAGTCAGCAACCGAACAAACTTGCCTATTAGGGAAGCCAGCTTCTCAAGACAACCAACTCCCCAAAATTTCAAGTCTAGACCTACAAGTTTGATCCAAATTGGGACTTGTTTCACCATCACTTTTGACATTTTAACATTAGGCTCCCAAGGTTGGCTTACCATCAAATAACATGATACCCTTGTTTAACCACAAATAAGACTATACCACCAGATGTATATGAGTATGGTACATCCAATACCAATATAATTGAGCTTATATGCACTTTTTTCGAGTTTTTAGAATTCTTTAGAAACATTTTAATTTTTTGAGTGTCGAAATTAAAATTTAAGTGAGCTTATATGTATTGTTTTTGAGTTTGATTATAATATTTTGACTTTAAAACTTATATAAAGGTGCTCATATTCTTTTCAATAAAGCTCGTAAAATGGAACACCTGAAGACGTTTTTGGACCCATTAGAGGTATTCGGCAGGGAGACCCTTTGTTACCATATATTTTCATTATGTGTGCTGAAGTTTAACACGATCTCTACAAAAAAAATAGTGACCAGAGTTCTAGTGACATTGGTATTAGGATTGAAGCTGGTGTGGAAAAAATCTCATTCCTTACGTTTGCGGATGACACTATTATTTTTGCAAAGGCTTCTACTAGAAGTTGTAAAACTATTAAGTCTATTCTTGATTGTTGTAACGGAGGCGTCCCGTTACCCGACAGTTAGTTGATTAGGGTGATAAGAACAAAATATAGCGAATAACAAATAAAGATGACACACAGATATACGTGGTTCACCAGTAAAATAACTGGCTACGTCCACCCGAAAGGAGAGCAAATTTCACTATTGTGGAGATAATAGTACAAAAGTAGACTAGTACACACGCGCTACTAAGAGCCAAAAGTGTACCCAATTCTACCAACAAATATAGTAACCTCAAATAGAGACTACTCTGCCGAGATGAAGGACAAACGATCTTGAGGCCAGCAAGATCCGAACAAACTCTTTCTATCTCCAAATTCAGAAGAACGCCAATCTACTTGAGCCCGGAACAAACTGAAGCTTCCTCCCAAAGGGAACCTCACAAATCGACTCTCATAAGATTGTGCTCACCAATATTATCTCCACATCCTTCTTCATATTCTAGACTAATACAAGGGTCTTTATATAGATTTATTTCACCCTTAATAAGAGACCTAGACTACTTAGGAAGGAAATTAATAATATTTCCTAAACCAACACTAATAGGAAACAAAGACAATTACCAATTTTCCTATTTTCTTCTTGTCTTACCTTAATCCGTCTTTGACACAAATTCAAGGCATAAATTCCTAACATTGATAAATTTTGTAAAATATCTGGGCAATTTGTTAATTTTGACAAATCAACTTTTCAATGTACCAGAAACATTGATCGGTCGTTTCGTGATTTTTTTAGAAGTATTCTTAGTATGAACAAGGAAGCACATTTGGGTAAATATTTAGGTTTTCCTTTAATTGATAGTAGAGTTACTAAGAATACGTTTGATAGTATTTTCAATCTTCTTGCACTCAACTTTCGAAATGGAAAGCGAACTCTTTATCGCAAGCTGGTAGAATAGTTCTTGTTAATGCTAACTTAGCAGTGAAGGACACTTTTCAAATGCAAAACTTTCTTCTTCCCTCAGTCGTTCAGACGACAAAATTAATACAGATTTTCTATGGAATAAAAATCCTTCCCAACATAGTTCTAATTTAATTAGTTGGCATAAAGTTTGTTCACCAAAATGGTTTGGTGGATTAGGAATTAAAACTTCTGAATCAGCTAATAAAGTTCTTCAAATGAAACTTGTATAGAAAATTCTTATGGATAAGGAAAGTATTTGGGTTAGGGTAATTGTTAAAAAATATTTGAGAAATTGCCCACTTTTTGACCATAAACCTAATTCAAATAGTTCTTGGCAATGTCGTAAGCTTATGAGTTTGGAGTCTTTTTCGAAAGCGTTTGAGATGGCAAATTGGTGATAGTGGTAGCATTAAATTCTTGTCTGATTATTGGGTATTTTCTTATCCTCTTATTAACAACTCTATTGATGCCCATGGTTACGATCTTAATCTTTTGGTGAAAGATTTCATCACCCCTGATAAACAATGAGATTTTGGTAAATTATCTGCGTTAGTGGATATTGAAGTTGTCAGACAGATAATTGATAATCTTTTGCCACACAATGAGATTCCGGATACTCTTATTTGGGGATTATCGATGGATGGAACTTTCTCTACCAAAACAGCAACATGGCTGATTAAATGTGATTTTTATTGGATCTGGAAGCTAAATATTCCTCTAAAGTTAAAGATTTTTCTTTGGAAAGCGTGTGTTGATGGTTTGCCTACCAATAATAGGTTGCGTAAAAGCCATATTTATGTTCCAGCTCATTGTGTTTTGTGCAATCATCCTATTGAGGATTAAGATCATTTCTTTTTCAAATGTCCTTTGATTGGTTCAGTTATCCAAGATATGGGCATTATTAGTTTTAATATTTTTTAGCAACTTATAATAATGTTGCAAATCAAAGTTGTGTCAAAACTTAACTCTATGAAAGAGTTCACCTCAAAAGCCGATTTCATTAAAATTATTTTCATTTAGTGGAATTCTTGGTTTTTTTAGAAATGACCTTATTTTTAATAATGTTCATGTCAATACCAACAAACTTATTCTTTTATGCAGTAATGGGATAAAAGTTTGGAATGTGACTAAATTTAAGGATCTCGACAATCCTGATAAAGATGACTCAAACTCGAAACATTATTAGTAGTAACTAGTAAGAAACAAATTAGTTGGGCGAAACCTCACTGGTTTATAAAGCTAAATTTTGACGGATCAAAAGTAGCCGGAATAAAGCTGCTTTAGGTTAATCTTTAAGAGACCATAATGGTAAAGTTATTTTGTTAGGAGCTAAAACGTGTGGATCTAATAGCATCCTGGTTGCGGAAGTTCTCGCATTAAAAGAAGGCATTTTGGCTCTCTAGGAGTTTCGAAATTGATAATTGAAGGTGACAATCTCTGTGTTATCAACTCAATTCGTAGTACTTGGCAAATTCCGTGGGAAATCTCAAGCATTATCAAGGATGTGAAATTAGATTTTCATTTCTTTGAGGAAGTGATAGTTTAACATTGCTTTCGGGAGGCCAACAAAGTGGCCGACTTGATGGCCTCTATTGGACATTCTTGTCCAACTATTTCGAGGTGGTTTGAAAGTCAATGGCCACAATTTACCTCGCTCATCCGAAAGGATGAAATAGGTTGATCCTATACCAGATGATCAATCTAGTTTTCTTACCTTATAAAAAAAATAAAAAAAATAAAGCTCGTAAAATATATATATATATATATATATATATATATATATATATATATATATATATATATATATAAGCTAACTTCTTTATTACATAAAGCTCCAAATCTATATACAACTAGTTGTATAGTCTACTAATTGTTGTTTAACACCAATCCAAATCTAACCACAAACAATCCATTTGGCAAGAGAGAAATTTTAGAGATATCATAGTCTCCCGCTACCGGATCTTGTGTCACCACAGCCTGGAGTTTAGTAGCAACCTTTTGGCGAATTTTGCCAATGTCATAATTGATACCATGCGAAGACGAGGATCTAGTTGTACTAGATTTGTGTATATTATGAGCAGTATTATTTTTGTGATTATTAGTCGATGCCTTATTATTGTTACTCCCTCCTATTCCATCTATTCTTCCCTATTTAGCCCATTCATGTTTTCTTCCCTATTTCCATTTTTGGAGGTAGGGTTGTGTGTTTGGTGTGGTTCATATTTAATTGCATATTTAATTGCATGTGGAGTATAGTGTTTTGTGCGGTGCAAATTCATTTCTTTAATTCTAGAGCTCAAATGATAAAGGAAGAATACATGAAATATGAGGGAGTATTATTTAGATTTGTATTTGTTAAAGGATGATTGCTTGAATTGTTTTTTGCCATTGCACAAAAACCAAGAACTCTCGAAAATTAGAACTACTTCTCTCTAACTTTCTCTCTCATCATCCTTCCTTAATTCTCTTAAGAAGAATTCATGACTTCAACAATTTAAAAATGACCGTTTATATAAGTTTGGATGTCATTGCAGTAGAGGCTGATGTACGCTCCCTGCACCAGTTGCCGCCTAGCAGAATTCATATCCGTATCTACTCCATTATTCATAAATAAAGGGTAAAAGTTTATAAACCATACTCACCCCAACGGATGGAAATCCTAAACCGTGCCCATGCTACTAAATTTTTAACCATCAATTCCATAACTTTATGCGATTCATTGATTTTATAAATAGTGATGTTGTTGGAGAATATTATATGATAACATATAATATTCTCCAACAGATGTTAATAGTAAGTTTTGTAGCAAGTGACGCCTATGCGAGTATGATGTAAAATCCACCTACCCTACCACCTATGCTTGGTACAATGTTTAATATCTATACCCTTCCTGCTACCCGCTAAGCTACCCAACTTGTGCGCGGTGATGTACAATGTCCACTTATAAGTTATAACCGCCTCAATAACATCCCCGATTAAGAGGGCCTATAGGGCCTCTGCAGAGGGTTTATAGATCATGATTTATGTGCTAGATCTTCATTTTTATGCTTCCTAAAGGGCACTCAATGGTGGGGGTGTGTCTGCTGGATATTGTCGTATGTCAATATGTGACACCTGACACTCCCAGATTGATAGAAGTATATGACTTGAGAGTTTACTACTACCTTAATCCTGCGATGCGATATCTATTAATTTGACCAGTTAATTTGTACTTTTGATATCTTTTTACTCTTCCTAATGTAAGGGGCTCATTTACTTTTTATTTTCTATACTTTTTTTGTTGATTATTGCTCTCTTAGACCGCCATGGATAGAAGTCGAGGAAATTAATAAATTGAAAGATCGATTTATGATGTGGATTTTCTCTCCTTTTTATGGGTGTGACTGCCCATTTAAGTGTAATTTCACATGTCTTTGTAATATGATTTTCAGTTGTCTGTTCGTAACCATATTTTCCTTCCCGGTATGTTCAGATTTGATAGAGATTGGAAGAAGATTGAAGCATTTGTGAGTTCCAAAACAGTAATCCAGGTGCGCATCCCATTTGTAATAATTAGATCCATGTCAATCAAATGCAACTGAGACCAATGCATATGCTTAAGACTTGTGTGGCTCACGCCACCAACTTCGCCTTAAATTTCGGAGCCATTGACTCAAATGTTCAACATTCTTACTAACTTATGTGCTAGAACTGTTGAACTCCTTTGGCCTGGCCGAATCCACCATTGTTGTGGAAGTTACACTATGGTTACAGACTGATCTGTATTATATGCCAGCACCCTTAAGCTATGGTCAGTGCGCGACGTCGAGTTTTTAGTATGCCAGATTGTGTTTGAGTCACTACCCTGGATTTTCGTATCTGGAAGTTGATCTATGTGGTACTAAAGTGCCTGTTTTGATTAGTTGCTTTGTTGTCACCTACGCTTGTTGTTTTACACGCCTCTGTGATTCAAGCTATAGGTAGCAGTGTCCCTTGTAAGTAGAGGACTCCCTAATTCCACTATGTTGATTGATATAGGCTTGGGGTAGGGTCCTAAGAAAATTAGTTATCTGAAGAGGAGATAGGCAGATGAGCAAAAGACTGCACAAATATTTGTTGTCTTCTGATATGATTCTTATATTGCATCTGTGATACTTGGTGCTATAGCAATTGTTATTTTGTCTACTAAAGCTACGATGTTAATTGAAACTTAAGCTAGTAAGAAATTAGTTGTTGAGTGTGAAATCACTAAATATGTGATAACGGCCTCGCTGAAGTATCAAGTATGCATAAAGACCTCACTGAGTAGTGAGTAGGTAGTATGCGTTTAACTTTGGGATAGGCGAGCTGGCTTCTCTGACATCTAATATAAGGGAGAGTCACCGGGGTTTCCTGCATCTCCAGTTTTCCCATGAGGGGTTCCCTTTTGTCTTTGTGTGCTTGGTTTCAAAGTTTCTGAATCAAAGCAATTTAACTTTGTGTATTTGGAATACTATCCCCCTTTCCGAAATTAATTCTTCAATTTTTATAGATAGGTTCTGCAATCTTTACTGTTTAGAGCAGCTCGCAAAGCAATTGCATGATAAATTGCCGTGTAGGTTTAGGTCTACGTGCCTGTCATATAACGAGTGTTGACATGTACGGGTGGGTTTTGACTCTTGCAGATTCGTAGTCACGCACAGAAGTACTTCCTTAAGGTTCAAAAGACTGGGGCCAATGAGCATGTTCCCCCTCCTCGTCCAAAGAGGAAAGCTTCCCATCCTTACCCACAAAAGGCATCCAAAACTGGTTAGGATTCTATATATTCTGTTGCGTGTTGCCTCCAAAACTCTCCGTTTCTCTTACTCAATTATTTTCTAATCGACACGTGGTGTTCTTAACTATTTTATTTTGTGGCAGCTCCTGTAACTAATCAAGCTACTTGGCAGTATCAGAGCTCACCTGTTACTGTCTTTGAACCAATACTTGTTCACCATCAGGAACCATCATCAATGCTTACTTATCAAAGTAGCAGTCCTACGACATCATGGAGCTTTGGGTCCATGCCTGTTTATGATTCATCAAACATGGGAAGAGGTACGTCCCTTTCTATGTGCCTTTCGAGAACTTTTGTGTACTACTATGTACTTGGTATCGCAAAAGGTTTTAAGCGAGGTTGCCGCCGTCCTGTTGTCTATGGGAAAACCTAAAATTTCGTACATGAAAATGCACTATTTTAGTTTAAAGCTCCTGGAATAAAAGTTTTTCCTTTTGTTTGTACACACAACAGAAGATGTTATTGGCTTATGGCTCTTCTTTTATCAGGTTCTGGACTTGCAAAATCCCAAATAAGTGTTATTTTTGTATAAAGAAAATGGAATTTTGTGATTCATTTAGGAATGATGGCTTGGCTTAAATACTAGGAGAATAATTACCAGTACAGGTTCTTGAGAAAGGGTAATAGTTGCGGGTTACCTTTGGACGAAGTTGACAATCAGGGATATTGTTGGATGTTGGTATATAACGAGTTTTGGCTATCTATTGGTTATATTGTGATTTAATCTAAATCTAAATATATTAAATGCTAAGTCCCTCATCAAAGAATATAATTATAATTATTTCCTTGACCTCATACTTAGAATTGTCTTTCTTGCAGACGATGCAACATTGGCAAAGCACTCAATGACAAAATGCTGCAGTAGTAGCAACGAAAATTCAGACGCTTGGCCAGGGGCACGACCTAAGGTCCAAAGAGATAAGGCTAAACGAATGAAAGGTTGTTTCTATTTCCTGACTTGCCGTAGTTGCTCTTCCTCAAAACGACAAAAACTTCTAGTGTTTTTGAGTGTATAGGCGCATGCATCCATTTAAAGTCCTATTCTGGTTGCTGTAGTTCTTGCAGCATCTTATGCGTATTATTTTGACTGGCAACTCTCCCGCTCCTTTTTTTTCTATACGGTGTTAGAATAAGAAAAAAGTGTAGTTGCCGAGCGTAGATGAGCAAAAGCACCAATTATGACTGGCTTAATCTTTTGTATTGTTATATGACGAAATATCTTGTGTTTATATATGTCTTGTGAGGCTCTTTAATGCTCTGTTGCCAATAAAACTAGGCGTGACAACTCTCCTTTCACCCTCTTTCCTTCCATGGAATTTACCCGCCTCTTCTTTAAATTGAATCCCTGTGTAGTGAATGGCTAAATACTCTGAATTTAGGGTAAAGATAGTTAGAAATACTATTAGATGTGGCTGGAAGTTACTCCAGGAGAAGATCATCTTACTATTTATTCATTATTCAATCTGACATTGTAATGAATGTTCTCTTGCTTCTTATGATTGCCTGAATCGGGTAATGCCTTATTGTAGAATTTAAAGTCTATTAAAGTCTTACCGTTGCGTTTATTAATACTGACTATTAAATCCGTTTTAATTTTTGCTTTTGTCTTTCGATTCTGACGTGTTCGTTTTTTTCCTTTTCTATAATTCTATTGATGCAGCTATGCCAGATTTCGCTCAGGTTTATAGTTTTATTGGAAGTGTGTTTGACCCCGACACAAGTGATCACTTGCAAACTCTAAAAAGAATGGATCCCATAAATGTTGAAGCAGTATGTTTTCTTCCTGTTTCTGATAGTAAATGCTCCAATACAACAACATTGCTGCAGTGCCTCAAGGCCTTCCGTAAATGATGGGGTAGGGGGGTCGGACATATGTAGTATTAGTGTCTTACCCCTGCGGTACTACATGGAGAGGCAGTTTTACGAGGCTCCAATCGTCTTGTTTATAGCTCTTGAAAACAATTAACACTTGCTAATGAGCTTCAACTCTGTCAAACATTATCTTGGAGAAATTAGTAATGTACGGTGTGATCTATTTCAGGTATTACTGCTGATCAGAAATCTATCTGGAAATTTGATGAGCCCCGAGTTTGAAGAACATGTAAGTTCTTAAGGACCTCTTCTGTTTATGTAAATCATTCATCCTGAAATCTCATATACAATCGGGTTGGTTATTCATTGGCTGGACTCTCTTTTTGTATTGATGTTCATCCATTACTAAAAAATTTGTGCACTCTCTAGTGATAACTGCAGAGCTCCTGAACTATCTTTTCACCTAAAAGAATTAAGATTAGAATTGTAATATTCGCAATTTATGTACTATGGGTCTCGACTCTCGAGAAGTTCTAAAAAACAGCAATGGTGTATTTGGACATACTGTTTTTCCTTTATCTATCCAAACAAGGCCTAAGAGTACTAGGTCTTCTTGTACACGTCTTAATGTTTTTCCTTCCAAATCTCCGTCTTGTACAAGGAGAAATGTACCCATGATTCCAACTGGACAACTCCATTTGTGTCTGAGTGTGCAGTAAATGCGCTTTTAAATCCGGTATCCCTCTTGTGACCCTTGCATGAATCCCTCTAAAGTCTAAACCAATTTACCATGCAGATAAAAGAAAACGGTCCCTTCTTTTCCTTCCGCTCCATGTTGTTTCATTCATACAAAGGGTTATTCTTTGAGATCCTGATATCATTTTTGGGATGATCCCCCTCTACTTTACCCTACCCTGCTAATTAAGTGATTTTTTTTTAATGACAGAGGAAGGTACTTTCATCATATGATGTGGACTCGGGGAAGGCCAGATCATGTAGCCGTCTTTTGCTAGCTCCTGATAATTCAAAGACTGTAATTCCCGCTATATATTAGTCAAAGTCTCATAGATGTAGGTAAGTCAAACAATGTTCATAGTACTTGTTCTCTTGTATCCTCTTCTATATTATCAGTGTAACAAAGTATCCGAGTTGTACCTCAGGTTCTTGCTGTGTGTAATTGTGGATTTCGACTAGTTACTGGAGCTGCTCCACGAGTGTGGTTGTGGACTTGTCTTCTGTAAGGTTTTTTGTTTACGTGAGCTTTTCATAGGGTCAGGGAGTTTGGTCACTTAGTTAAGGTTTTGTACTATATTTAGTGAAATCGGTCTTTTTCTGTAAATATTAACGAGTACGGAGGATCTTGGCATGTAAATAAGATGGGGTTTTGGTGTTTGTGATTTTGTTGTTGCATCTAGGAGTAGAGTATAAGCTACGCAAATTGGATCTGTAAGAATTCAGTTTGAATTTTATATAAGCGTAACCTTAGTGTTCGAAACCAGGAATTGTCACAAACTTGCTGGATGTTAAGTAGAGCGGGCAAAAGCTACATCCGAGAAGCCTGACATGAACCACATGAATTCAACTCAACACAGCCTCGGAATCCTGTGAACGAAAATTGGACCTCACTCTACCCAAGGTTATACAAATAATCGATAACAATCATATTTGTCCCTATGTAAGCCGAACTGGAGCCGACTTGGGATGAGCTTTGATCAAACACTGACTCGATTGTCTCGACCTGATAAATGACTGATAAAGATTTTTCTTAGCACAAATTCTTGTTTGTGACGGGCAGTATCCGTCACAAGCTTGCGACGAGTACCACTTCCCCTCACAAATGACGCATTTAAGGGAAAAGGGGAAGCACATGGGGGGTGCCCCACATGTTCCCTCCACCCATTTTGTTAGAGGAAAAACCCGTCGCAAGGTCCGACCCGTCACAAGGGAGACCTAGTGTTTTCTTAGTAATATAAGGGTTAAGTTAAAGCTAGATAAGTCTGAAGCTTACATTTTTCTTTATTTTTCAAAAATTAATACAAAGACCCTCAAAATTAGTTTTAACATCAAACTATTGGTTTAACCTTGAAAACATAAGATAGAATATCATATCATATACCATATATTACTCAATATTAAAAGAGAAACTAAAGTATGCTTCTGCATAAGATCGATCAACGCAAATACAATTCAATAGCATATCAGGGAATAGTTAGGGTTTTCGTCTCTTATTCCCCGTGTCTATAGTCTATGTCAAGCTTTTAACTGCTTGGCCTTTATAAAAAGCATGCAGGAAATCGAATGGAATTCTTGGCATTCTTGCATAACTTTTGATACGATATTCTGCTTACTCCTACGTTTTGTGGTCAATAAGATTAGGTGTCGGTTTTGAACTCCAAAATATTTTTTTTTGGCAGCAGTGAACTCCAAAATATGAGACAGGTAGATGTTAGTTTGTAAAAGTGCGATTCAAGTGGTCCTTGCACAAGGCACAACTTAATGCCATCTAAAATTCCTTACCGTGTGTGAAGCGCGCTTTGTGCATAAAGCGTAGCCAGTCTTGCACACTACCGTCAAGTGTCAGCCAAAAGCTCAAATTGAGCTTTGTTGGTCAAGTCATTAAGTGGTGGTACGTGCAATCGAGGTTCAAAACTCGGCTTTAGAACAGCCATTGTACCTCCCTTTACCCAAAAAAACAAAAAGTTGAAAGGCAGGGAAATACAAGTTGCTGTCATGCATTAAGAATGATCCTGTCTATTGACATATTTTAAGCAAAACATGAAGAAGCTTCTGTTACTTTGTTTCGTTCCGTGTTGGTATTACTCCTCCATGCATGCAATATGGCTGAGATGCAGATACAAAGGCTCCCTATATATAACTTAAAATGCTGAATGACGGTGTACGATAGGGAATTCAAAGCAGTAAACATGGCTACTACTAAATCATGCTTACTATTCATGTCTCTTATTGTAGTGATTGTCATTGTTTCAGCTGATAGGCTTCATGTGGTAGACAGGAACCCCACCTCCGAAGGTCTTGGTGTGCCCAAGACGGACGCAAATGCCAATAAGATGGGAAGTGACGGGAAACTGAACAACAATGTGAACGGAATGAAAGCTATTGTGAGTCCGATGATCCCGGTTCCAATCCCGGGTACAGAGGGTCAATTTCAGTTTCAACTCGGACCTATTGGATTTGGTTGGAACTGGAATTTTGGGGGTGGAATGCCCGGGGCCGGCCCACTCATCGCATACAGCCAACCGATAGTCGTATCCCCATACTCACAACCATCAGACATGCCTTTTCCATACATGGGTGTCACGCCTTCGCCATATTATGGGTATTACCCGGCAGGAGGATATCTTCGACATCCTTTTGGGAGGTATGGTCCATACCCGTCTGGACAGTATGCTCCGGGTTCTAATCAGATGCCGCGCCCTGCTTCTGAGCACCACTAATCAGGAACACAGACACAGCCCCGCCTTCTGTTCTGTTGCTTAGCCTCTCTAAATACTAAGACTACTGTTCGTGTACTTCGCAGCAATTGAACTGGTGAATTCGTGTAATAAATGTAACTTGAATTCGTGAATTCGTGAAATGTCATCAGTTCGGAATAAATGTAACTTGTATTTATAAAATAAGTCCATAAAAGGGTCGATAACGCAACTTTAAAACATACTTTTATGGAAATGTCACTTACTTTTAGTCTTGGAAATATATAACATCTTCCACGAACACGAGTGGCCGAGTATATTTCATAGTGGAGTTATGATTACCTTATACCGCGGTATCCCTTCGTTTTGAAAATGCCATTTAATACCATTTAAATTTAGGTATTTATTTCCATAGTTACTTTACCAACGAGACTTTAATATAACAGGACAACTAGATAGTAGAAAAATGTTAATTTCCGAATAGCCTAAGATGAAAATTTAAAATTGCGGCGACAACTGCACTGAACGCCGCACCGCTACTTTACAACAAAAAGAAGTGCAACCACTTTAGTGAACCCTTTTAAATTATTCCATCATCATCCAATCGAGTAATGCGTCTTTAGCTCCGTTGAGGACGTTGACTAGTTGGAGGAAATGGTGGTCTTCGATATCTTCAAGTGAAATCGTGTTAAAGGGACCAAAAGGAATACTGTAATTGTTGGATCCTTTTTTCTCAAACATTCAGGTTAACTGTTGATGATACTTGAAAAAGATTCAAGAATGACAAAATACTTGACATAACAAATTGGAGAAAAAGGCGGCCATAAAACGGTCTTCTTTGTAATTACTAACGGAAACAACCAACAGAAGTTTGCGTGCAGAAACAGCACATAGACTAAACCTCGATTTTTAGAACGGTAATGTCATCCCCTCAAAAGCGCAGCAGGCACAACGTAAAACTAACTACATCGTAACCTCTTTACACAAAAAATTACTGCATAGTAGCTGACGACTGATGCATCTCAGAAGAAAGAAAAGGTGCTGCTGCATCTGTACTAGTATATCATTATATGAGATACCCTGAGCGACCACTGAATCACTGCAGTTTTGACAAGAGAAAAAATCGTATTAGAAACATGGAGAATGAAGTGCAATTTACGACAACCACAAAAACAGAGCCTTAGTCCAACTTGACTTGGGGACTTAGGGTCGACCAAACACAAGTGCAATTGACTAAAATGTTGGACTTGAGCATAATTTCTGACAGAGAGCCGGACTTCTAAAACCATACTCCTATAACCTAAGCTATAAAATCAAGATTTAGATTCCCTTTAATGAGGCACTACCTCTCCGCCACCACGGAATCACATTCGAAGGCGACCGTGTCCAATGTAATATAAACTCTCCCTCCTCTCCAACCCCCAATCCGTACTCTCAAATCTTAACGCAAAAGGAAGTAAAGCAATCAAAGGGAAATAAAAGGAGCATTAATTAGCTAAAGTATGGCACTTTTCCACGAAATTTTAGTAGGTAGGTTCCCCATATAGATGTCAGACCTCTCTACTCTATCCTTCATAATAATAATAATAATAAAAAGAGAGCAAAGTCACGCAGAATGAAATGCATTCAGTTTAAAAGGCGCGAGGTTCACAACTGCAATGGGGATCCAACGAGGCAGAAAACAGAGGCAAAGATGAACACCTCGCACATAGGATGCCATCGATGATTGCAAACAAACTAGTTTTTCGTTGGTTTGAGAATTTTACACCAATAATTCCAAATTTCAACATCGTTCCATTTATAATTCCCAGATTGAGTCCAAAATAATCCCAAGTTTGCATCATGTCTTCTGTTTTTGGACCCAAGGCTAACAGTGTTACTTTTCCGTTAAAACTACACTAAACTAATCTTAAGATAATTAAAGCCATTTTTGAGAACTAATCAATTCAAGTCAACATAAGATGATTTTAAGCCTAAAATGAAAAGAATATAAGACATGGCTATGTATTGGAGCAAAAAAGAAAATTATCTTAAATTGGGTTGATCAGTCCTTAAGACATGTTTTAATTTTCGTAACTAAAATTTAGTGTTGTTTTTTAACGGATATAACCTCTTTAAGCTTGGGTCCAAAAATAGAACAATGTAGCAAGTTGGGATTATTGGTGTTAAAATTTTCCTTTTTTGTTTGTCCACCAATACCATTTTTGGGTTTCTGAAGAGGGGCTACATGTAAAGAAGCAAGAGCTAAGGAAAAAGGGGAAAAAGAGAGAATTAATTAGCGGTAAGAATAAAAGTATGCAAATTGCATTAGAGTGCTCCTTGGTAGTTGCACCCAAAGCATCATGAGGCGTTTTGGTTGGTGCCTTCACCAAGGCATGCTTTTAAATGTAAGGGAATGCATATCGCGGGAATCATTAATGTTGAGTATGGCCATACCTAGCAGTTAGGTGATCACACTTAGGAGAGATCACTGAGTGATGGCGTCCGGTATGCTGCCTAGTGAAAGACCGTGCTGCTTAATTATCTGGATGGACTGTAGAAGGATATCTTGTTCTGTGGTATAACGCTCTGCTCGATTCTTGAACCCCAACATTCCAGCAATAAAATAGAGATTTTAACACAAAGTAAAATAAGAACAATAGTTCACATATCCAAAAATTGTCAATCTTGACACAACTTGTGGGCCATATGAAAACTCTATTTGGATTTTACTCAAATCCAATTTACTTGTCGCTCCATCCCATTTATATTGTTCATTGTCCCTATTTGACTTACATCAACTTTGACCAAAACTTTCTCACGATGCACAATAACTAAAACTTTTAATAACGATAATGTGATAAAGTTGTTTTTCCTTATTCTAATGTGGCAAATTTTTCCAAGTAAATCAATAGATAAATTAAGGTCAAAGCTTGCATTGATTGACCATGAAAGTTAAATGGGTACAATTTAAAAGGAATGGAGGTAATAATAAACTTGTTGAAACAAGGTGACATAAGAGAAGTGCATGAGAGAGTACCAGGCGCTTGAGATTACATCCAACAGTAAGTTCAGCATGTGAACTCTCTATCTGGGATAGATAGCAGTAAGGAGCATCCTGTTCAAGAAAAACTTTTGGGTACGAGTTTAACATTGATTTAATGTCATTTGCAGCCTGAGGGATCTTCTCCAAATTGTCAAATTGTAATGGAATCCTCCTAATAAAACCACGCCATTCACCTCGAGACTTGTTCACAATTACCTACCAATTGTTACAGTTGAGCAATAAGAAACAAATATGGGCTATTGATAACAAGCTGCTTTACTTTCAGCTATATATAATACGTCATAACTCATTACTAGTATGAAAACTAAGGCAAAGGGATGGTGGAAGTAATCAGATTAATCACTACCTGGCTAGAAAACGTAGAATTTGGAACTATTACAGGACATTTATCGATGTTCAGTAATGAAGTTGTAGTCAAACCCATTTCCACCACTTGACCTTCAACTGAACCAGCCTGCAAGAGTTAAGAGTGTGCAACCACAGATAAGGATCAGGGACCATGTCTTAAAATCAAGCACTACACAAAAGGAATATCAAAAGTGTTTTGGACCCCAGAACCAAGATGCACCAAGTACAAACCGAGACTTTCAACTGAACAACAAAAGTCACAGCTCTTGGTTAGTACTATTAACAGAATTAAGTACAGAGAAATGAGTATGCATGTAAAGCACTAGGAAGCAGCACTTTGTCCACAACTCAAGATTTAGAGTAGGCAATAAAGGCACTGCTATGACTCACAGACAACTGATCAACTATCTTGCTGGAAAATGGAAGATGGTTTTGCTTACCTTGATTGTGTCCCCAAGTGAGAATGGCTTTGAGAACTGCATAGACAAGCCAGTAAGAACATTACCAAGGATGTCCTTTGCCGCAAAGGCAGTTGCCACCCCTGCAATAACAACATCACATCTTTAATCTCAAAATGATTTTGAGTCGCCGTCTCAGCATGCTGAAAATTTCAGAATGACTTCTCTTGAAAATACAGCTTCCAGTGTCGATTAACCAGCCAAATTTACTATATACCATTAATAACCACACACAAAAAAAAAAGATATTTCAGCGTCTTGCTCCTGGGTTTCTTTCTTTAGGGTGGATAAAGCTGGGTGGTGCTGGTTTGGGGGTTGAGGTGTTGAACACCACCCTTTTAAGTTTCAACCCAAATTTCCCAACAGAGGACTGCATCAAATACTAATACTAAATTACTAACGAAGTAAAAAAAAAACGTTGAGACCCGTGATTTCAGAAGTACTGGTAAATAGCCTATTTCAGCAAGCTTAAACTCAAAGCAAACAAGTCATCGATGACCTGACCATGATTTTCTCTAATTGAACATAAGGATCAGGGATTACAAGGTAAAAGAAACAACCATACTAAATGTACAGGTGAATTATCGTACAGATAATAAAGCACCGTGGTAACATTCACAGTTCACAAATACTACAAAGGAACTGGACCTAAGCTGATATGGCAATATGGCATCAACACTTCAAACTCACCTCCAATACCCCCAACAGTCAGAATAGACTGGACGGCCACCCCACAAGCTTCAGCTACAGCTACAACTCCAACAGCAAGAAGTCCAACAGTTGAAACTTTGTCCAACGTGAGCAACATGTCTCTATCAATTACCCGATTATTCTGTGAAGCAAGAATGCGAGCAACAACATTTGTTTTCCATCTTTGAAGAAACCACACAAATGACAGGATTACAGCGCCTTTCCAAGCCTGACCAATATACTGGGAAGCAACATGATCTGGAGCTACCAAATGACATCTGTGAATTAAAAACAGGATTATCTGCATGTACTATGGGGAGGTAAAGCAACAGCGACATTAACCTAGTCCCTAGTGCCTGAAGAGCTCCACCAAATGGCGGGCTAAGCGGAGGTTGGATGTAAACAACCTTACCCTATGTTAACAACACATGAGGATGTTTACAAATGACCCATAATGAAAATTGTGTCAATAACTACGGAATGAAGGCTACTTCACAGTTAAGAGGAGAGCAACCAGCTTACTGAACCCTTTTGCTTTATCCGATCATAATCCAAAACAAAAGGTTAAAGAGTTTAGGAATATCAAATAACATTAGAATAAAGAGCAGTAAATCTAAATGTTAGTTACTAACATTTCTGAAAAAGCCATGAAAGTCGCCAGATAGCGCACTGGATCCTGCAACGCACCCCAAACGCTCTTCTCATAAGGCACATCAAACCCGGCTCCAGAGCGCAATACAGCGGACCCTTTTGTAGAATATTTATGTAAACTCTTCAAGAATCTTGGCATCGCCACCCATGCCAGCATAGTAGCAGCAAAGGTACCCCCAAGAGGCACCACAATATCCTTCAGGTACGGATTAGAATCCAGAACTTGTTGCACATGAGGAGTCAATTGTTCCGAGGTTTCTTTAGCCTTCTGTGAAGTCACATCCACCACGGATTTCAATCCATCCTTAAATTTATCAACCCACTCACCCCCAACAATACCACCATCACCACCGCCACCTTCACCAATTCCCGCAACCCCAGTACCCTTATCATCCCCTCTACCACCAGCAGACGATGAATAGGACAGATAACCCCACACGGGTGTCATTTTAACCAAAGGGTTACTCCCCAAAACCCGGTAATTCGACAATGTGGGTGAAAACCCCGAATGATAACTCGGTTTACGGAATCGGGCACTAGCTCTAGGCTCTACACCAGTATGATAACTGTGACCCAGTATCCCAAAACATGGTCTGACATGAATTGCATCAACAATTTTCACAGATTTCAGACAATTATTGTGAAATTTAGATGTCAATGATCTTGAATAAACTGAACTACCAAGTGATTTCAACATACTAAACTTAATTCCACCCATTATTATCAACCTAATAACACAAAACCCTCAAAATTTCTGCAGAAAAATCAAGAAAATTTGAGCATTTCAGTACCAAATAAAAAACCCAGTAACAAAATTGCAGAAATAAGCAGCTTATTTAAAGGGTTAGTATCAATCAGTGATTATTTGTTGATAATATTATGATAATGTGATACAATCTATTAAAAACATTAGCCGAAAAAAGAGTAAATAGTGAACAAATAACATGACTTACCAAATTAAAAAGCTCACTAAGTGCGTGAAATGAAGTAACTCAAAATAAATGGTGATGGAATCGAAATCCCATGGTTTTGCTTGTTCATCAAGTCAAACAAGTTTGGGTAATTTATCATGTAAAAATTTCATTTTATTTTTGTTTGGAGTAAATTAGTGCTGTAACAACTCTATGTCTAGGTCGGATACGGATACGGATACGGATACGGATACGGATACGGACAAGTCATACGGCATCTCGTGAAATTTAGCAGACGGGACACGGCATTTAAATATAATAAAATATCTATTTTATAGTTATAAATAAGGTACGATTTTATTTTTATATTGATATTTGATATTAAATGTAAATAATTGAATGTAAAATTTGACTTTGACAATAATTTATTCTCATTTTCCACTCAAGTCATCTTCTAATCAATATCTTTAGTCTTTCAACCTCTCATTCCTTATTTATAGGTGTCCGTGTGTCCGTGTGTCCGTGTGTTCGACACGATGTCCGACACAGGATGGCTAGTTAGGAGGAGTGTTCGTGCTACCTATATCTCTGGGGGCTTCTTATAGGTGATGGCCCAAATTGATTTGGACAATTAGTGTAATTGGGTATCACATTATACTTATTCTAGTTCGGGTTGGTATGGTTAGAGTTTTAACGGGTAATGAGATTGATATGGATATAAAAAAAACTAGTATAGATTCTGTGTTACAGGGCCTATAACACGGTATTTTTAGAAGGTTAGGTTAGAGAAAGTTGTAATCAAATTGTTATAGTTCACTCATATGTACATTTTGTTGGAACAAGTGTCCTCTACAATAGTGCATTTATATTATAAATCTCATTTTGGAATATTAGTGGGATGACTAGTATTTTGATACTTCACGTCAGTTGATTAACGTAAATCGATAACGGTCAGCTGACTAGAGTTAGACGTTATTGTCGTATGACGGCGGTAATCAACTGACCCCTTTCGGTCACACCTATAGGATGAGACCCAAACAGAAATCTAATTATTTGTATACTATACATATTAATTAGTACTTTATATATATATTTGATATATGTTTAGTTACGAGAGTTAATTATTGGAAATTGAGTTATGAACTCATTCCGGATAAGTTTATTAGTCAATTATACGATAATTGACTGAATAAATTTTACGTCTTATTTTAATACGATTAAATAAGATTTAATTTAATGAGTAATAGTTAATTCATTAAATTAGTTGAGGCTATGCATATACTTTGAGGTAGAGGTGATTAGTTAATTATATTTACAAGGAGTTGTAAAATAATCTAACTAGGCATTGTGGGACCCATTATATATTGATATAATGATATAATATCACTTAAAAGTTAAGTGTATATTATTTATTAATTTGAGTCATATAATTGTTATATGATCACATTAACCCTTAATTATACAAGATAATTAAACATATGATTATAAGTATTTGTGGGACAAATATCAAAAATCAAAATGGACCACATGACACTAGTGGGTGCCGAAAATATGGTAGTGTATAACATGATGATTGTTGTTTCTTGTATTACACTACAACATGTGATCATGTCATGTTTATGACACATGATCATGATCTTATTCACTACTACACTCAAAGTAATTGCATGAGATTATTTTAAGCAAATTAAGAAGCCACTTAGGCTTGGATGGCCGGACCATGTGTCCTTTAAATGGACAATTTTGTTGTTCATTTTGCTCACTTGTTCATTCTTATTTTGCATGTACATCTCACTAAAATCCTCATCTCTCTAAAACCTCTCAAACACTAATATTTCCTATTACTAGAGTAGTAATAAAATCTAATATTAGTTCATCTTATCACTTGTGTTTTCTAGTCAAAAACTAAGTGATTAGTTTGGGTTCTATCTTGGGTGCTTCTTAAAGGAGGTCTTCTAATTTGAAGATTACAAGGAGGATCATCTATTTCTTTCTAGCACAAGAACAACAAGAAAGGTGTTTCTTGTTGTGCCCATATAAACCAAAATTTCCCAATGTAAGGAAATTTCTTCTTACTTTTTATTATGCATTTTAATTTGCATGCATGTTACATAGATCTTTATTAAACACTAAATTAACAAGTAATTTAGTAACTAATTAGAGGAGCCTAATTAGGGTCTATGAACTTTCATGTGGTATCAGAGCTAGCTTGTAGCATGCATTTTGATTTTAAGCATTAAAATCGGGTTATACGATAACTTGAGTAAAAATCGAAAATTTATGTTAAAAATGGTTTTCACGAAATTTTATGATTTGCATGCATACCTACTGACCTCAAAATGTTTGTGGTCAAATTTGGTGAATTTACGAATTAATTTGCTATTTATTATGTTTTATGGCCTTTATAATCGAGTTAGCATGCGATTTTATGTTAAAAGTTAACTAAAAATAGTTGCATGTTGAATCTGGCCTCCAATTTTTAATATGATCTCACATGCATGGTTTACATATTGTATGTAAAGTTTCGTGACATTTGGTCATGTATTGCATGGTTATTGATTTTTATTGGATAAAAATCGATTTAAAGGAGTTATTTTGTTCTTAAAGTTGAAACGTGACTTTCTGGAGTTCAAAATTTTTTTTACATTTTAAAATATTGTTTATATCATCCTGGTAAAATTTGAAAATTTGTTTCATCATTTTACTATTTTAGTTGGTTTTTATTTGATAAAAACCGATTCTTATAAAGCTATTTGTTCATAAAATCATTTCAAATTTTTTGGGCAAATGTTTTTGTTCTTGAGGTTCCTGGAAGTGTTCCAGTATGTACAAATATTTTTGTTTCAATTTTAATGATTTTTCATTTTATTTTGGGTTTAATTCATAAAAGTTATGATTAAACCTCTTTAAATAGCAAATGCGATCAAATCAAACTAATTAAAAACAAGTGAAATTAGTGGGGACTAATTTTGAGTTCTAAATCAGTTTAGATAATTAGTTTGAGCTTAAATACTATTTAAGTGTTGATTATTGATTTTTAGTAGATAAAATCGATAAAATTCGTAAAAACCGAGCTAGAATGAACATGACAAGTGTTGAGGGTGATTTTGGCATGATTTTACAGCATTTTTATTTATGTTGTTGAATGAATGAATGTCATTTATTTATTTTATTGCAAGTTGTACCTAGTATGGCCTAGATTATTTTTAATCGATATTACCCGTAATGTAAGGGAATACCGATTTGGTTGTAATTTATTGCGATTTCGTATCGCCGTTTTGTAATAATTAATAATTTCATTTTATAGATCAAATGTATAATAGGAATTTGCTATGTATTCATTTGTATTTTTGTAATTATTTATTGTGAAGATGGTGATTCCCAAAGTCGGTGTTCCAAAAGACGGTGCCATATTGGAAGGCGTTCCATGAAGAGGCAAGGGACCAAGGAGTTGGTTTCCGATTTGTAATCATCTAGTTAATTAGATTAGCTAGGTGGCCATACTAGGATTTAATTTGATTGCTTGCTTTATTTTTTCCGCACATGCCAAAATCACCAACATGCATTTTATTTATCGATTGTCAATTCAACGTTATTCAATATTCGCCGACTTAGTTCACTTATAGGGAATTAATAACTAAAATTGGCAAGACCTCTCACATAACTTAAAAAGGAATTGAGATTTAGCCTTACCAATTGAAGCACCTATGAACCCCGTGTTCATTAGGACAACCACACCGTGGACCTTTTTACCTCGGGTAAGTAGGGTGATACGATCACACGCCTAAATTGGGTTGGACTCAACAAGATAAGCGTTATCTTGGGACTAGGAGATGGGTTTAGTTGAAATCCATCGACCGAGAGTTCTAGGAGTAGAATTAGTCAAAAGTTGACTTACCGTCGTTTACATAAAAGTTGCATAACATGTTCTTTTGTCTAAAATGCGGGTCTCGGAATAGCTTATATAATTTCGTGAGGGGTCATTATATGAGTGACTTGTTTAAATTGGTTATACAAGTAAAATTGATTAAAACAATGAATGTTAATATTTCCTAATTTTGTTGTAGTTATTCATAATTCGTAATGGCAAACAATAACAACACCGTTCAACTAGGAAAAGACTCATGGCTAAGATCCGTTATGGACAAATGCATCTTAAAAGACGATGGAACTAATTTCGTCGAGTGGGAGCAAACGATCAAGAGTGCGGCGTTATCGGATAACGTTTTGCGCTACTTGCCCGAGGCACCTCCCAATGAACCCGGCCCAAGAGCCACTAATGCGGCCAAAGCCGCCTATGAGGAATACCTTAAGGTAGCAAACGACGTCAAGATGGTCTTGATTTGGTCGATGTCCTCAAGCCTTAAGCAACAATACATCACCCTTGGAGCATATGAGATATTCTCTAGGGTGACATTGGCTTTTTCTCAATCACCCGAGATTCACCAATACAATGTTATGACTCGGCTTTTTGAAGCCAAGCTAGAGAAGGGCCAAAAGGTTGGTCCACATGTGCTTAAGATGGTGGAACATGTTGACACTCTAGATCGTCTAGGGGTCAAGATTCCTAAGAAGCTAGCGGTTGGCCGCATCCTTCACTCACTTCCTCCCAATTTTGCCCAAGCTAGGGCAAACTATAACATGCATGGCATGGATAAGAGCTTTCACGAGCTCCATGCTCTCCTTACCCAAGTCGAAAGGGATATGGAAGCAAGTGGGAGTGAGCAAAAGGATGTTCTTACAATGAGATTGAAGAACTTGAAGCTAGGGGTTCAAAAGGGAAAGGGAAAAGCCAAAGCCCAATTTAAGAAGCAAGGAAAAGGAAAGGGCAAAGCTATTATGTATAGCAATGCCAAGGCTAAGGGTAAGACGCACGCCGAAGCCGAATGCTTTTATTGTAAAGGCAAGGGACATTGGAAACGCAATTGTCCCAAGTATTTGAAGGATAAGAAGGACGGATGTGTGACACCGTCAGGTATAATCCTTTCTTCTCTCTATATGATAGATATTAACTATGCTTCCACTTCCACTTGGGTATTTGATACTGGATGTGGTTCTCACCTTTGTAATCACTTGCAGGGGTTGAAGGACGTGCGAGCACTAGCCAAGGGTGATGTGGACCTACGAATGGGGAATGGAGCAAGAGTTGCCGCCGTCTCCGTAGGAACTTATGTACTAACCTTAGCTAGTGGTGTAACAACCCGAAATATACCCGATTTTTCTAGTAAAAATATTTACTAACACTTTTCAGTAGAACTTAAGTTTTTAAAATAGGAATTTTTGTTCCGAGTCTTATTTTGAAATTCCGCGTTCGTATTTGGAATTTCTGAGAGATTTCATGAAAAGACCGTTTTTAGTCATCTTTGACTTTTCTTGACAAAGTCGTCTTTGACTTTTCCTTGACTTTTTAAAGTCGTCATTGACTTTTTCTTGACTTTTAAGTCGTCATAAACTTTTCTTGACTTTTAAGTCATTTTTGACTTTTCTCGACTTTTAAGTCGACTTTGACTTTCGTTGACTTTTTCCCGACTCGCCTCATAAGTTTTAAGACCGAAATTTTATTTAAAAAAATAATATTTTTGATTTATTTTTTATTTAGATTTATTAAGATTTATCATAATTTAATATAATTATTTTGAATTTATTCGGAATTTAAAGAATAACTTTTACGGTTTTAAACCGAACGTCATTTAACTATTCCC